>JALXJV020000020.1:9361784-9593814 GCA_024633595.2 Lepomis macrochirus
AAAGTATTAATTATTAATTATTTCCAAACACCTGCAGAATTCTGTTGTAGCCTTAAATCCATACTGCCTGAGGACTGAATCTTAGACCTCTGTTATATAGGATATATATTATAGAAGTCTTTTACATCAGTTCCTGCAGGATCTTACAGAAACCTTTTTGTGATTGTGACCAATAATGGTTAAATTTGCAGTGGACATTGGACCAACTAAATAAGCTCATGCTTATCATCATAGCAAGATTGTGTTTTCTTCATAGACAAAGATATAATGTTGGCCACAATCAAATAAAACTAAAACACTGAAATGAAATGACTCCACTGGTTTCACATCAGCATTTAGACACTGAATCTGTGAAAGACACACAGAGATATTTGCAAATGCTGAGTAAATGTTTTCACTGTCAGCTTGGGAATTAATCTACAGTAGCATTGACAATCTTCTTCTCACTGAGACAAGGATTACTGAGTAAACCTTTTTGAAATGTTAACAATCCATCGAAACGTAGGAACAAAATCCAGAGATGAAAGCCACGATTAGCAGACTGTATGTTAATGAATATGTCACTTTTTCTCAGTTTTGTCTCTACCTTCCAGGCATACAGATGCACAAAACACATATTTCGTCTGCTTCTTTCTTTTTTGCTATCTAATATGTTTAAAACAAAAACAACAGTCCCAGTACAACACATTAGTCAGTCTGTCTGCTCCTCTCCACACATGAGTCTGCCTCATTCACATGTCGCCCACCTCAGAGTACCTGAAAACCTTCTCTAACATCCATGTGGCTGTGTGCTTAGCCATCATAGCAGATAAAACATGTAAAGTGATCCAGGAATAGTAATGATGATAATACTGATAAAGACTGCAGCATAATATATTGTATTGTGTATTGAGTATTGTGTGTGAAAACCCAATTTATGCAGATAAATTAAATCTCTCACCTTCCCATTGTGCGGTGGTTTTCAAATGGAGTGATTGTGTAACGTGCATAAAAACATCCATCCTTTCAACAGTAGACATATCATCAGTCGTCTTTCCCACGTGTTTAATCACAAAGGGTGGTGGAAAGAAAATGCTGAAAACAAAAACCAAAAATTCAGGTTGAGATTCTTCTAGTGATTTCTCTCATTTCAATATCAATTTTTAGACTTTTTGTTTCTTACCATATTTCATTTTTCATGCATTAAAAAACATTAATTACCTGTTTATATTCAACTCGGGGTTTAGATCCAACATACGCCTACACCCATATAAATAAAAAAATAACTGAAAAATTTTGACTTAAATGCCCATTAATCATGTTGAATTTCATTTCATTCCTTTATTTATCAGGAAAACATACATCAATTAACATTTTTGTAAATGTGCCAGTGCTACCCATCCAGCTAATTTGCAAGTACAGTCTTGTGGTAAGAAAGAAATACAAACAATAGACAGTAACAATAACAAGCCGATAACATCAGCATGCACAGGACATCAATCATGCAAAGCAACAGGAAAAAAACCCACTGTTGCAACAACTGTGCAAAGCAATAAGACATAGATAAAGTAAAAAGTTAATAACCAATTATATTAATCTTGATGTTAATAGAAATAGTTTAAAAGTTGGTAAAATTAGAATATCAAACACATAAGCCATGCAACACAAAGCCATAAGACACAATTATAAAAATATTAATACTGCATTGTTAATAAAGAAAATATATCCATAAATACCCAAGCCGTGCAAAACAGAACATCTGGAAACTGGTGAGACAATGTGACATGTTAGCTGCAAGTCAGCAAATTAATGAATACCAAAGAATTTTGCACATTTGTATTATTCTGTCTTCTATTATTCTATTCTTTCTCATAAATGTTCTGAATATAGAGGATGTTTACGATAGAATTCATAGTGGTATGGCAAAAATAAAATCTTAATATGGCCATGCCAAGAAAGCAACTTGGGTGTGTGCTTCTAAATAAGATAGAAAAGCGCTCTTAAGAAGTTAGACTCAAACAAAGGCACTATCTAGAGTCAAGGGACACAACAATTACAAAGATTGAACAATCCCCAAGCCTTTCACATGGTATGGCTGACACCAACTCATTTCAGTTGAAAGCCTTCATTAGGGTATAAAACATAGACATTTACTATAAATGCCACAGAGCATGCCACAGAAGAGTTAAAGGTGTGTGGATGAAATTAAAGAGGAAAGTGAGGCTACAGGAATCACAAGGGAGATCAATGAAAAGTAATTTAAAAAAATAAAACACTATATCTGTATTCATTTCAGACATCTCCTCCCAATGAATAGTTAGAAAAAGACACAGACAGACAAAAGTTCCACTTTTCATTGACGAAAAGCGAGATTTGCCTCCAATATTAGCAAATTCCTTTTGGCCACAGACGGAGGATGGACCGTACCGGACATCACAGAAGGAGAGGTTGGGGGAAAAAAACAAAAAACACACCATGCTTTTGTAACGGCTTGTTGGACAGGTGTATTGCTGCACAAATGTGTGCCCAAGTGCATCGTCAGAAAAAAATAGAAAGCACACATTTACAGTTTATGTTTTACATTATTTTGAGGGTTCATTCATGTAATAAAATGAATATCCCTCTTTGGGCTGTGTCCTTCCTCACCTGTGCACATTTATGTTTTGAAACCAGTACCAGTGTGGCCTGCAATTTCATGATGTTCAGATGTTGGTTCCCCGAGTAATGATGGACTGAAGTAACTTAATACCAGTGTTTCACGAATCTTAAAAGTCAATTGCCCATGCCCCCGAGAACAAAGCATAAATGTATTTTCTGAAATACCCTAGCAGATAGGGTTAACCTCCATTGTGTTGCTGTGCAGCCTCCGGTTACTGAAACTCATCGGCACAATGGGCGCCACTTGCAGCGCTTCTCAACTCTGAAAACATTTGAACACATTCTCAATTTGCCAATTTTCGAAATCTACACAGTTGATTTCTCTCCTAAAAACTTCTCAGAAGTGTATTTAAAGTTCTGTTGTTGGCCTCTAAAGAATAAAATGGTTTGCATTAGGATCTATACTGTACGTGAGCCGATATTAACGTCATCACGTTTTGTGCGCGCCATATTTGGAAGTTCAACTTATGTCAACTTCCGTCAGGTCTGTGGGCTGCAGCTGGATATACTTTTCATAATGACTGCGGCCATTGTGTCACACTTAGGCACTTGTAGTAACGACTTTTGGGAGTACTGTTGACTGTGCTCAGCTGTACCTGAAACCACACCTGAGTGATATCACAGGGTCCCTGAGTAGCCTACATCTGTACATCACAGTAGCAAAGTGAGAAGTTAAACCACTGGATGTTAGCAAAAATAAGATTTTCAGGGGGTGTTAAGTTCAGATACACTGCACTTTACAATTTGAACAAGGAGCTGGACAACCTAAACCTGTCAGTGGTTATCACTGAAGCCAATTTTCAAGGACTTGGAAAATAGCACCCTTGGTGAATGTTTTTGTTTCCAATTTATTTGGATGGTTCTTGAACTTGTATGCCCATCTTAACTGCATATTGTTTATGTGCTTTGACTGTTTGTTTTCTGTATTGTATTCATTGTAACAATGGTTTATTCTGCTTTTTGTATCAAATGCTCTGTATTTTTTGTATTTGTATAGCACCTTTCTAGTCTTGCCACCACTCAAGGTGCTTTTTACACATCACATTCATTCATAAACATTTATACACCAAAGGAACAGACATCAGGGGCAATTCGAGGTTCAGTATCTTGCCCACTTCAACATGTACCTGGAAGAGCCGGGGTTGAACTGCCGATCTTCCGAGTCCGATATAGAGTAGTATAGTTAACTAAATAGTTATAGTTAACTAAAGGAATGCATGAGATGAGATGTGATAGCAGAACAAAACCTATAATTAGATTTTGAATAGTCACATTAATTCCCATCTCTCAGTGGGATATTTTTTATTCATTTGCAGTGACTAAGTCAATGTTCTGGGGATCCCTTCAGTGACCACTAGACCTGAACAGCTGCATTACATGATGACAAACAGACTGTGAGCAGCAGCCCGGAGCCTAATGGGACCTGAGATGGCTCTTTCTCAAACATTGTCAGAGCAGAATAGTGCAGCCTGCAGTGGGCTTTCTGCTGAAGGATTTTGGCAGACCACAGGGTCTTCACTTCCTTTTAATGACTAAAGTACCTTTCACTGGGGCTGTGGCAGTGGGGTAAGCTCTCTCTCTCTCCCTCCCCCTCTCTCTCCCTCTCTCCACTCTGCAGAGTGCAGCCGAACAGAAAGTAGCCTCTCGCTTCTCCTGTCTTCGCCGTGTAGCAGGCGGATGTTGGTGAGCGGTGCAGACGCAGACGTGCAAAATTCATCAGAGATCTGGAAAGTAAGAGAGTGTGGAGGAGGAGGAGTGGAGTGGAGTAAAGAGTAGAGGAGAGGCAGAGTGTCTCTCTCCTTCACCCGGCAGGCTTTTCTGCAGCATCTTTCTTCTTCATCATGGATCCCTGGAGTAAAAAAGTCCTGGGAATTATTGCACAGGTGGCCCTGATAGTTGTCAGCTCGTACGGAGCAACAAGAGGAGGTGAGTAAAGTGAGATTTTCATTGTTGGTGACTTAGTAGTAATCAGCTGTTGTGGATCTATTGCTGATGAGTATACATTAATCTGAAACATTTGTAAGAGCACCTTTCTGCAGCATGAAAAAGTGTAAGAGTTACTGACCTTGTACAGGTATCTGCATTTTGGGATTTCCAACATGCACAGCAATATCTTTTCATGGATTTCTTTTCATACATTTTATGCACGGATTTCCATGCACCACTCTTCAATGGGGCAGTGTGAGTCAGGTAATGGAGCATGTAGGATGGGAAATTCAATGAGAAACACTTTTTTCTCACTCAGGCTATTAAACAGTTGCACTTGAGCAAGGCAACCGAGCCACACCAGCTCCAGTGGAGTTAAATGGGATGCAGAGATCTGGGGTTATACTTGAAGCGGGGCGTCATTCTTATTAGACAAGGTTATCTGTAATTTAATTATTCAAAAATAGTTCTTCTCAGAGCTTTGATGCTGATGTTAGTGACCAAAAGGCATTTAGTGTTGATCACAGAGAAGAAAATGACAGAGTTTCACCTGTTTCTGCTTTACAGCAGTCAAAAGCAAAGTTTAGCCCAAAATATATTTTTGATGTTATCTTTACCTTCTTCTCTGTCAACTTGATTTTTCTTTTCTGGAATTCTCTTGTGTCTTGTTTTTGATTTTTGAAAACATTTTATTTCTCTTTACTTTTCTGCTTTCAAATTATTTTACATTTGTGTGGATTTTTTCTGCATATTAAATTCTACAGAGGGTTGATTTGGCACAGCATGGAATATAAGGTGTATTTTTAAAATCTTACCAATTAATTGGTTAATTGCAATTAAAAAAGCCTCAGTCACAATAGCATAATTCATGTTCCATCCTGCACTATGTTAATGAAAATGTCAATAAAAGGATCAATTTATGTAGGAGCTGTTTGCATGTGCCAAACGCTGGTACACCAGTGACAATATTGCTAACACAGCCTAATAAAGTAGCTGTCAGAGAGTAAATGTTTTTCTATCATGATGCTGATGTATTAAAATGTATTCTGAGTCAGCACGCTTGGGCAAATACGATTTATTAAACATTTGAGGAAATCAAATGCCACTAAGGATTCAGTGTGGGCAGAGTGGGGACAGACAGATAAATGGTAGATATCACCATGTCAAGTTCATATTCCCCTTGACAGACAACAACTGCTGGAGAGAGACACATTGACATTATGGGCTTTGAAAGGGTACAATAAATGAGATAAAGAGATTTCTTTGTTCTGAAGGAATGGTTTAGGCTCAGCGGAGTGCCTATCAGAAACCATAACCAAAAGAAGAGAAAATGCAGCTGTCTGTCTCAAATCAATAAATAATCCATGAAACCTTTCTTTGCCCTTTTAGACAGTGAACATACGATACATCATCCACTTAATAATCTCTGATGCCCAGACCTCTCTGTACGTTTTATTTGACTTTGTGTTAGTGCTGAGCCAGTGCCACAGGCAAGGTCTGATTCAAGCTATTTGTCAGAGTGAACAAAGGAGGTAAAACTGTCGTGAGAGGGCAGATGTTTGTGTTTCTGCATTCGGTCACAGTGACTCTGCTAAGCACTGTAGCAGCAGTGTACTTATTTGAGGGAAACATTTGGGAAAGTAGCTAGAGAGAACATTGTGTGACGGGTTTGAGCCTTCTGATGGCCAACAAGTCTATCACAAGGATTCAAAGAAAAACACTAACTCATGTGCTGTTCTTCTGGTTGACAGCATCAACTAGAGAGCACTCAAACACTACTATACCACCAGCGCTGCATGATCCTCTCAATGTATTTGCATCAAATTACACAAAGAAAAAGACAAGCATGCTGATTGGCGGTATAGGCAACAATAATTTTTGGAGAATATGTGAATTCTATCTGTGTATGTTCAGCCCAGTAACTCTAGGTAGTACTATCATGTTGGACAAATGGGCACGCCTCACAAACTACATCCAGTGCAGTAAGTATGGTGCCCCTTAATGACACATCAGTGTGTGGCAGTCAGTGGGTTAATGAGCATGTAGCAAATGCCATGCAGGAGACTGGCATTTGTGGTGAATACAGGGAACAGGGATAGGATCCAAATGCAGATGAAGGTGACCAAGCAGGCACAGTTCAATGGTTTATTTCAAATGTAGAGGTGTAGAAAGGCTTACAGGCAGGCTCAGATACAGATAGAAAGGCAGAGAGGTTAGCAAACAGACAGATACAGGTAAAGCAGCAAAAGGTTCAGGTTCCAGTGACCTGAAATCAAAGATATCAAAGCACATGGCAAATTTGATGGTCTAGCAGGGAATAAATAGAAATGGCTGAGGAGGGAATGAGATGCAGGTCAGGAGGTCGTTGGGGAAAGCAATGCAACTGCAGAGCAGATGAGGGAAGCGGGAACAGGTGTGTAGATGGGTGGGGCAGTCAGGTGATATGGAAAAGAGGAAAAATCTGAGGGCATCTGGTGTATGGATGGAAAATGGCAATGCAGGATCCTACGGTAAAGGGAATGTGCCTGGAGAGGAGGGACAGCTAGACAGACTCTGACACACACATGCAATTAACTTGCTTTTTTTATTAATCATGACCACAATCTTTCCCTGACTTTAACCATTATCTGGTTGCCATGCAAAGATGTTTTGATAAAGATTAGATGTGTGAATTTTTAATTTTAAAAATACAAATAAAAGTTTACAAAATGGACTGAGCCTATACTGATAACCTCGTTATGAACCAAGGAACCAGACACCTACACTAGATAATTAGAGCTGGCATTCAACAGAAACATCTGGAGAGGAGGTAATATATCACACAACAAAGGCATGTATTATTAATAATGCAGGTGGGAGGGCTGGGGATTGGGAGAGATCCTGAAATTTCAAAAGGGGGCGAACTTTCAGCACTTGGCAACAAAAAAACCCTCATACATATTCTACATTTAGAACATGTTTATGTCTGCAATAGACAAAAACCTGGTGAGTGGTAGTCAGAAAGCTAAGAGGGTAATTGGATGTGGATGTGAATGTCTGTACCTTGCACTGCAAGTGTGGTGTAGACGCTGTTTCTGCAACTCATTTATTGAAACATTTTCTTATATTTATATGCCGCCTGGCATTACATTACTGAATGAAATTACATAGTTCAGGAATGAATCTTCCTTATTCGGTTATCATTAATAGCAGAACCACGTTGCATCTGTTGTAATGCGTTGAGATCGTCACGCATTGCTTTTTCATTCCATCTTCATCAATTACCAAGTTAAATGCATGACTTGAACAGTAAATATACCCGTGTGTTCATGTTTAACAGTCTAGTAAGACTCATAATGTCTACCATTTGTAGGTATTTGTATCTCCCTGGGCCAAATCCACATGAAAACACAGTGAATTTGTGCTGTGAGTTTTATTTATGTTTGCAATCTGTGTGTAACTTATTTCCTGATACACTAAAGCAGCAGCTCAATCAGCAACTGTGACTGTCTTCATGTGCAGTCTGCAAGTTTAGGACAGCTTAGTTGCAGTTTATTGGTATAGCTGAAAAAAGACATAATACGCTGCAGAAAGTTGCTCTTAGTTGATGTTATGGTTGTGGAACAGCGGAGTAGAGAGAACTGAGCAGTACAGAGCAAGAAAGCCAGCAGAAGCTCTGCAGGTGGAGGGAGGTGAGATGAATGCAGTCAAATGAACATGTCATCAAAAGAGTGCACGTGTCAACCAACAGTGATTTGGCATCGCATGTCAAGTTTGTGTTTACTTATAATGATCCTTTTTCTTTGGTGTTAGTCAGATATTGTGCTCACCTTTTCTCTCCAAACATGTCTTTTAGTTATTTTTATTAATTACTTTATTTTAACTAAAGGTCCTGCAAACCCACACAAGTTGTTTTCAGTTATTCTGGCTAGTTGAACCTCAGCTCAGATTAAAGTTGGGCCATGCTGGATCTTTAATGTACCATACTTCATACACTAATAAGAATGATTAAGATGTAAGCTGTCCCTGTCACTGTCTAGCACTAACATGTTTCTGGCTAACTAGCATGGCAGTGGTTAGCTTGCCAGCCACAGTAGTTCACCTAGCACTGCAAGTAGTCACTACATCAAGTGTCAGAATAATTGTTTAGACAGTCTGTACACGCCCACACAGTCTGCACACATCCACACAGTCCTGAGGAGAGAGCTATCAGCCAAAATACTGTGAGTGTGAACATCTGTGGAGGTGAACTGTAGACATTAAGTGCAGAATGTTTATTATAACATGATTCTAATTATTTTGATGGCACAATGTGCTTTCTTTTTTTACAGTGATATTTTTATACTACCACTGGAGGCAGCAAAGTCAGATATTTTCAAAATCATAGGAGCTCTAAATTAACTATATTATAGTTCTTCCTCACTCCACAGTCTTCCTTTTAAACACATGTATGCTGTATGCACCTGGTCACCAACAATGCGGAATTTTCCACATAAAAATTGGAGCAAATTGTGCAAACATATTAAGTCCAACTGTGAACGCACAACCACTTATCTCCTATTATATGCACAATGATCCCTCAAATGCATATGCAATCACGCAAAGCGCTCCTAACTGCTGACATACAGAAAGTGCTTCTGTATGTGCGCTTCCAGGTTGCTGTATCTGTCTGAGAAAATTCACACATGACTTTAGACACACAAAAGAGGCACAAGAGACTTTTGGTTCTCTCCGGTGTGGTTTCATAAGTCCTCCATGGGATTGTTATCTCTTCTCTCAGCTGATTTGGAGTCAGTGGACTGTATGTTCTAATCGCAGCCTAATGACTGATAATACCGCTGCTCTCCAAATTTGTGTGTCACTGCATATGTGCCTGTGTGTTTATCCGTGTGCTTGGGTGTGTGCCTGTTCGCGTCTGATTGTGTGCATCCTGAGATAAGGAGCCAATAGCCACGTGTGAACATGGAGTGAGCACAGCAAGGGAATGCTAAGCACCACCGCTGTAGAGTATGTGTGTGTGTGTGTGTGTGTGTGTGTGTGCGCACAATGCCTACTAATGTGGTTAGTGTGCTTATGTGTGCACATGCTGTGTTCAGATAAGGAATGATTCACCACTCACAGTCACCAGTTTCCAAGGAGAGAGGTTCTCAAGTTAAAACTAATGTGTCAATAGATGCAGCATCCAGAGAGAGAAGAGACTGAAGTCTGAGTGTTGTTAGGTTTAAAGTGAGCTGGTTTGTGGTGGGAATTGTAGGCTGATGGATGCTGAACTGTAGATTCTGGTGTGTTTGATTATACAACGAGAATAAATGATCATATTTTTAAGAGATTTTTTAATAGTATAATATTGAAAAGCTGCCCAGTGCAACTACATTATTGTGTGTGTAGCGACTCGAGGGTGGGGTTATATATAAACAAAACTAGAATTAGGTCCCTGCAACTGAAAATAACTAAAAATACCTTTATTAGGGAACCAAATAAGCAAGAACAACTGTGCAACACTATCCTACAGGACAGTGTAACAAGTCCTAGAACTGAGTGAACAGAGACATGAATCCACAAATAAAGCTTTTATAATTTTCAGTTTGCCAAAAAATACTTCATCTATTTTAAATGCATAAATAGGACACACCCACACGAGGTATTAATAGAACCAATACCTGTAGACTGATCAGTCCCAATAACAGCAGCAGCAAAACTGTTCTAGTAAACCAGTCCTACCAGTCCCACCCGGATGAGGAGCTGGTAGGCGGAGACGTGAAGTTACTTTGGTGGATTACGAGAAGAAAGAAGGCAGTTGGACTTGCACCATCAAAGAAGGGGAAACCCGCGAGGAAAAGTTAAACATCAATATCTATAAATTGGAAAACAATTTAATGTAAGGAATGTCCCAGTCATATGCAGCGGGAAAGAGAAAGGAGAGAAATACACACCGCAGTTGAGAATGTTTGCGCACACACGCGCTGGAGACGAGCGCGCACATCCGCGCTTGAGACGAGCGGCTATAGGCTGAGGCCACTAAGGCTTCACTCTACAAGCACAAATTACACTTTATGAACTCCAAAAACCGATAATGCACATTAGAGAACAACAACAAGAACGCTTGCCAATTTTAGAATGGACAATGAACCAGGTTGGAGACTACAATGCTGAACCCTGTGCACCTGCGCCGTGCACGCTCGCTGCGCACTGGAAGTATGTCCAAAAGAATCAAGAGATTAGTTTGGAACTATTTTATGAATGAAATACCACGCGATGAAAGGCAGTTAAGCTACTCACCGTTTGAATGTTTTGCAATGTTCACAGCACGAGCTGGGAGATACCCCTGTTGACTCGTGTATGCACCAATGTGCCAGGCCTATCTACAAACCAAGACGCAACGATTACACACGAGATGATGAATGAAAGTGCGGTTTATTGTCTCTGTACTCACCGATGGAACACGCATAATGGGTGCAGATCACCGGGCTTAGGGCCTATACCGTGATCTGTTAGAGGCTGGAGCAGCTCAGGCCGGGCGGACGCGTGCACCGCTCCCAAGCACTGCTTCCACACGCGTGTGACGCCAGAGGCGGGCAAAAGGGTCAACCCAGGTGAGGAGACCTCCTTTTAAAGGCTCCGGTGCGTGACATATATGATTTGAGTCCATCTATGACAGCTAACACTAAGAATATGATGCACATTGATCACATGCAGGGAAATTGAAGCGTTAGAGCTGCAGAAGTAGCCTACATGAATGGAAGCAAAGTATAAATAAGTAATTTAGAGGGGCATTATGGAGTTTCCGGCGGCCACTAGAGGTGCGGTTTTAAGATTGCAACCAGGCGTGTGCTCGTACGCGTGCTCGCTTGAACTCATGAGTGAGCAGAATCCGAAACACAACCGCTTTCATACAGAAACACCAGCATGCAGGCTGTGGCTTTTCACTCAGACATGTTCAGGCTCTGTTAGGCAGATCAACACCGGCATATCGGCACAGTACTCCCAAAAAAAGGCAAAGTCAGACCAGCTGGAGACAGGTGGGCAGCCAGCTTCGCACAACATGGTGGAAACACAGGTAAACTCCCACTGCAACGTTACAGTAATAGTTTTATCAGCTTGATGTTGAACTAATCCACGCTCATTACATGATAAAGTTACACTGCATTTAGCCGATGTGCTACATCGTTAGCTCACCTGTTGCTTTCAGTAACTTTACTATCTTTAAATCTTTACTATCTGTGAATCTGTCACCGGATTCTCAGCAATGTCAGCACAGCTACATGTTTGGGATGATAATGAAACGGGTAGTGAGCTGGACTGAATATTATAAGATTGTGTCACACTTTATAACAGTTAGACCGCAGTAAGTAAATTTACTGTAACTAGTGTTAGTGGATGGCTCTTCTTCCTCAGGGTTGTATATTATGTGGGTCATGTTAGTTACAGCGACTGAGAGGCGGAGAAGCTGTGTACCCATCAGTAAAAGGCAATAAATCTAAATTGAACGTTATTGAAGCAAACAGGTCCGAGCTACTGTAGCGTTAGCTAGCTGCTCGTGGCTGCATCACTATGGGATAAGTAAACAAATCGCTCCACATTAGCTTTTTACCGTTACATTATTTATTGCAGGCTTTGACACTTTGACATTGTGGTACAGAGGAAAGTAACATGGGTCGCATTGGTTGGTGAAGTAATGTGAAACACCGGACAACATTAGCAACTGCTCAGCGTTTGCCGGCGAGCTAACTTGAGCCAACTGAAGCAAAAATCAAAATATATTTCACATGCTTTGTAGTAATGTTAGCGTACCTGTCCAATAGGATGAAAGCCAACTTTAGGTCTGTTTTTATACCCAAAACAAAGCGGAGCTTTCTCTATTCAAAAGCACTGCCGATGTTGTTCTGTGTTTTTGTCCAAAGTCTATCTGATTCACATTTGGCCCGACAAGCTTCAGCAGATAAAACTTTTTTAGTTTTTTATCCTTATGTGGAGTTTATGTTGGAGTCTGTGTTGTGCTGGGAGCAGGTCTTTCTTAGTGTTAGCAGACTCCATGTCGTAAGTTGCAGTGTGGTCGCTGCTGAGTGCAAAGTCAGTAGACAAAGCGAGAGGCTTGGTAGCGCGCATGCAGGTGTCAGTCACTGGATTTCGCAGAAAATCTGACCCGGAGCCTCCGAATAGGAATAGGAAGACCTGCCTTTAGAGTTAATAGCCAAACCCGGCAAGTGGATCATTTTAATGTCAGATTACAACTCCTTCACACACAGGCAATAAAAAAAGAATTCATTTTAGTAGAAAAACATATAGACACATAAACATATAGCCCCTTTAAAGAAAAGAGGATGCTATATACATCATTAGCAAAATAAAGCCAATTTAAGTGAGAAAGGTTTTTCTCAAATGGACAAAAAAAGACTTTTTGTTCTTTAAGATAAACATTGATTGTAGGAGTTGAATACAAGTGGCTCCATTTCAATGTGAGACCACTGTATGTCTCTGCAATCCTTTCATGAAGGGAGCACAATGCATTTCTAGACAAACTTTCATTTCATAAAATGTCATGACAGTGGCATCATTGTGTGGCCGACCAACTTGACAAAAATCACAGTGGGAGCAAAGATGCTACCTACGTAAGTGAGCAGAGAAATCCAGGCTCAAGCTTTTGCCTCCTGAAGTGTTCTGGAGCAAAAATCTGAATCCCCACCAGCTTCAGCAGCATAGTCCTACAGCTGTGTGGTCTATGCCCCTTGTAGGAAGGGATGAATTAATAAACTATGTTGCTGTTAACTACCAATCCATTTTCATTAACTGGAACATGAAGTCTGTTAGAAATCAGCTTGCATCAGATTTAGGAGACTCTGAGGGAATATTGGGAGTGTGTGATTAATAAATGATAATAAAAGCGCTTTTAATTTTGTGCCAATCATCTAGATTCCAGCTGTCTCTGATGGTGTCTGCACACAGACAGCAGAGCTCCAAATACCATGCTTTCTTTCACTCCCTTTAGAAGATCATATTTGCTGTCATTCATTTTGTTCAACCCCAAAAAGAAATTCATACCCACCATCATGAAGCTATAATTGGTTGATTGAAACTTGCTGAGCTTGAGTGTTTTCATGTCATGCTTTTCTACCACAGGAAGAAATTGGAAGTCTCAGTTGGGTAAAAGCAAAAATCTAATCTTGCATCCAGCAAACTTATCATGTCTGAGTCTTCTTCTTTTGGACTTCAGGTTCATTTAAAGTTAATTTGTATTTTAAAATGTTACATAATGATATGTAAAGAAATAAACTACACAAAAAAATTGTGTTTGGTATATTATTCCTACCAAATGATATTGTTAGAATTATTATAATAACTATTTGTTATTTCTATGCTTGCGAAAAATGCCGGTTGAAGAATGGGAAGCCATCCCACAGCAGTGTGAGACCAGGCTGGTGACCAGCATGAGGAGGAGGTACCAGGCTGGTGTGGCAGTGTATGGTTCTTCCACATGCGTTTGTTAAATGAATAAATTGTTAAATTGCCAATATGTCTTGTTTTTTCAGACTTCTGATCAGACATCCAATCTACTAAATAAGAGTCAACAGCAAAAAAAAAAAAGCTGTTTGGCATTGTCAGCAAAGATTTGGCAAGTTTTTAATGGGTACACAGCTCTGCTGCTCATCCCATGTTTGTGTTCCTTACAAATGTGGCACCATTTAAGGGACATATACAGGCTTTCCAATGGTATAAGATTCATTGCCAAGAAGCATTTTTAAAACAAAGAAATAATCCCAAACACAAATTTCATTACTTTTTTGTGCATAGTTTAGATACAGGCAGAGGTGGATTTTTAATGACGGGATGTTACTTGCTGCTGAACATGTGATTTTCCTTCAGGTTTCATCATCCAGGTGATAATTAATGATGATGCAAGTTATTCTTTGGCTCATCAGACAGTGATGGCTGTTGATGAGTGATACGAAAGAACAGTAAATGTCTCCTGTCCTTCCTCCAGACCCAGAGGAACAGTTCTTTGTGCTGCCCATATTAACCAGAAAATCAGCATTTAAGATTTTTTAAGAAGTTGGATGTCTTGAGAGGAACATTAATCTAATTGTTGTGAATGTGTTTCATTTGTGTTGCAAATGTGTTGCATTTCCCCGCAAAACATCGCTGTCTTTTTATGATTCATGAGACACTGGAGTTTGTGACAGCGGAGATGAGAAAAGTGAGAGGAAGCTGAGGAGAAACCCTGTCTATATTTCTTCTTTAGTGTCATTTATGAAAATATGTGTTCAGAGAAGGGCAGCCATGAATGCGATCTGATGAAGTCAAGGCTACAGTATGGCAGCAGCGGCCGTCGGGGTAAACTTGTAATCGTCAGTCAGGAATCTAGATTTATTAACCCAGAGACAAGTAGTTAAGTGATAAAACTGAGGCCTGCAGTCCATCCATCTGAGTTTGTGAAGCATTGATATTTGCTGAAGGCCAGTCCTACTGGAGCTCTGGCTCCCTAAACACACACTCATTCATCACATGGCCCTGTCATCATCTCAGATGACATGTAGTTGGTCCAAGAATCTGTCAGACTCTGGTAAGGTCATGGTGCTCTGTCAGTCTGCATCGCTGTGGGTCCTGGTTTTGACTGAACAAAAACAACACTGGCTGCAGGTGCAGTAGTGAGCAGAGTGATGGCACTTCAGCTGTAAGGATTCAGACCCTCATGGTGAAAAGCATCCTTCCAGTTGAAGTTTTCTTGACCAATACATGAGAATCTCTACAAACTAGAGAAATGCTTCGCTGATATTGGACCCGACCATTGACCCCCCAGTGAGGGTACCAGTGAAATGACTTGTATCAACACTAAAATGATTGAATGAATGATTGAAATGATAAAATGAAGTTTCATTTTTACTGTAAATTACCTGGGTGGCCTCTGTTGGAAGAAGATGATCGCAGTGAGAAAGATGATGATGATGATGACAAAGATAATGATGATGATGATGAAGTAGATAATTGAGAAGAATAGGGTGATAAGGATGATGTTGATAAGGAAGATGATAAAGATGATGATGACGAAGAAACGGCCAATGTAAATATTAACATGAAGCTTAGGAGTAGCGAGATGATGAAGACGAGGATGATAAAATTATGAAAAAAACTAATAGATCGATAATGATGATGATGATGTCATTGAGGTTTCATTGCCTTGCTTAAGAACATGTAGCAGACGTGTTGGGCAGCTCAACACAGGAATTGAACCAGCAACCAGGTAGAAAGATCAACTAATCACCTTTCTACCGCTTTGCTGTCTGTCCTCTGAAATCCAGTATAATCAGTTAACAGTATACTGTGTATTTATATGACTCCTGTGTATTGTTTTAGATGAATGAACATAATCACCCTCAGTTTTCAAGTGTTGACTTGTCATATACTTTATGTAGCTTGAATGGATGCCAGTGACAGTTGGGGCTGTCTCTACATATTTCAGAGCAACAGTGCCAATATGGTGCATTCAGAATTCAGCAGACAACTAATCTATAATTCTGTAGTTGCCAGAATCTAATACTGGGACTTCTCAAGGAGTCCTGGGCATAAGTGAACAAAACATCTACATACTGGAGCTGTCGTCATATTCTTTAGACTGTAAATCGCCATCTGTTCCCTCTTACACCCCAGGCTGCCACAAGGGACAATTAGATCAGATGCAGTGTCTTGGTAAGTGTGAGAGCAGGCGAAATGCCATTGGTATTAAAGACTGTAGCTGACATTGAACACCGCAGGACAAAGCTGAGTCGAAGCCAAAACTTTAAGATGCAACAGAGATAAGGTATCTGATGAGCAATTTAATGACTGAGTTAATGAGACGGAAGAGATAGCACAGAATGAAGAGAGCGCACCTGCAGTTCCTCCAGTAGTAGAGATTTTCTGAAACTTTCTCACTTTTCACCTCATTTTTATGGTACTTCAGGTCAGGATCAGTTTCAGAACAGCAGCCCCGCAGCTGGCAGGGATTCAATGACAAGCCTACAGGTCACAGTTGAGAATACTCGCACATGCTGTGGCCCCAATAGACTGATACTATAAGTGTATTTAGCTACATTAATCACAACTCATTCTAATTGTTTTTGTTGTGATTCTCATCCTTCTCTGTATCATGCATACTAAGTACCTATCACACCAGAGCATTGTTTGTAATGATCATAAAATCTGTCAGCCATGGCGGCACATGCACTCACTGAGATGATGAGTTCCCCCTCCCATAATGCAATATTGAGAAATATATCTGTCTGCTCAAATTAATGTCATATAAAACATGAAACCAATGATGAGGATCCATGCGAAGTCTAAAGTCATACACAGTCTGATCTTCTGGGTTGAGTGGTACAGTAGATGTGATAAAAAAAAATGCTGAAATGATTTTTCAACACCTGCATACTATAATACTTCTCCAAAAACAGAACTACTCTTCATAACTATTTTAAAAAATGTCTGTGCCACCGTCGCTGCATCCATGTAAATTCCTCTCCACAGAGGGAAATGTTGTTAAATATGCATAAGCAAAGCTTTGCATATTTATAGAAATGTTATGCTGAGCTCAAACAAACTGTAACACAAACTACAGCCAGTCCTGCATAATAGCTTTTATCATAATTAAAATATTAGGCTGTTTCTTGGAGTAGTATTTATAATGAAAATCATCATAAACTCATTGGTTTATTTTCAACATGCTTATTCGTCAAAGATTTACATAAGTTTAATGCAAACACACACTTTCAGGGATTATACCAGTTGTCCAATATATTATTCAATGTTGGATATCGGTGAAGCGGATTTAAATTTTTATGAACATGTTGATGCAGGGGACCTTGGACCAAAACACTAGCTGTACATTAGAGGCAGCAAGGTGAAGTTTTAGGAGTCTGTTCCTTTAACAGAAAGTCTGGGTTCAGTCGCCCGTGTCAGCAGGTCTCTTCTGAAATGTGTTTGCGTGTGTCACTGAACACCTGCCAGCTCCAGAAGTGCTGATCACTAGCTTAGTCTGGGCACTGATCTACCTGTGCATTACTGTCTCGGGAGTCAATACAGTAACACGGACGAAGGAGGTGTTGATTATCAGTGCAGAACTGTTCAACAGGTGATTATAGTGTTTCCTCAGGACAGAGGCGGTAACACAAAGCTGTAATGAAGTATGACTGCAGCACTAGTGTTGGCTGTGAAATGAGGAAATGTCACGTGTCACTGACCTGCACCACAGACGCACACACACACCGTCTGTCGCTGATGTTTATGTATAATTTAGGCTACTGCAGTGCTGGTGAAGGCTAAATGAGTGCAGGGGCGTGTGTTGTACAAAACCTGGATTCCACCTGGCCTCAACAGCATGAATTAAGAGGAGTCCTCACTGTACTGTTGTTTTCACTTGAATATTTTGTAGTTCTTCTTGTGGTACAATGCAGTGTTTTTGAAACATTTTTTTTTTGCCTGCATGAGCCTGTTCAACACGCTGTCTCCCTTTTACAATGTGATTTTTTTTCTTCTTACTGATGGGGTGAACATTAAGTTTTCCTGTGATTTCCATGTTCTTCATCGTGTTGGCTACTAGCTGTTTTGAAGACGTTCAACAAATAAGGCATTGGATTTGGTGTTTTAATGAGTTTAATGTTCTTGAAATGATGAATATTGAACAGTGATCAACAACAAGCTCTCCCACCACTGCATTAAGCCAGGAAATGCCGTGTCAAGGGCACAATGTCAGTAGTATTTTTGCTGCCAGATCGGCGATTAAAGTCTGTAATTTTCCCTTCATGGGACAGATAACCTTTCCAAGACTGCTGTGGGGCTTTTTGCATGTGTAGATGGGATGAAAGTTAAACCTGACAAATTTAGAGTCAAAAGGATTTGCAGTAATCAACATAGTAGAATAATATGTAAAATACATGTGATTATGTATTTTTTTAACTGTCGGCTATTCTAAAATAAATGGTTGGAAGCTTTGTGCTTGCAGAAATTTAAAATTTTAGTGCTGCCTCATAAGAGGAGAAGTAAAGTTGTGTTGAGGAGAGCACTGCCACAAAAGTAGTGATTATATAAACTAGTAAGGTGGTTGAAAAAATCCCCTCACAGTTTGTTCTTCCCAAGGTGCTACTTATGATTTTCAGTGCCCTTGTTCTAAATGGTATGTGGGTGAGGTAATGAGTAAACTTATGAATTTTCCACCATACAGAGGGTCAGTTGCCCCATTGGATTAGCCTGTATGTGTTTTTTTTTTTGATTGACACCCTTTATTTTCCACATGTTGCCATACCTACTTCACTGTTTCTAGAGAAATACCAGATATACACTGGATATTTTACACAAACAGTAGATTGAGCCACTGACTGACATTTTCTGACTGGATAAGCTTCAGAAGGCTAGAGTCACAAAAAAAATGCCAGCGTGCCAGGTGTGTTTATGACTGGCTGGAAGCATTGTTTTTCTGCATCCAGGATGTGGATGTGCTGATCCTCACACCTCAGTAGCTGTTTGACAGACAGACTCCTTTTTCCAGCCTGAGAGGCGTACTGAGAGGAAGGCAGACAGGAGGTCAGAGCAGAAAACACAGACCAGTCTGATGAAATACGGCTACAAAACTCACACTTAGTTAGATTAGTGCCCTAATCATTGTCAGCTGACGTCTTAAAAACCTGCAGTAAAAGATTCCTTAACAAGTACTTGCCATTAGTAAATGCCAGGCTGAACAAGTTCCTGCTCCTCTACCTTCAAATTTGAAAAAAATTAATTTGACTGAACATCTCAGCATATGATGTGTAAATTATCCTGATTACAAAGGTTTTGAGGAGTGGGAGGAAACATTCATTGCTTATGTTAGTTATTTTTTTCCACCCTAGGCAATGCTTACACAGCTTTTATGATTTTAATTAAAGATCCTAAGACCTCCTTCCTATTATTATTATTACTATTATTTCCACAACAGATGACTTCAATATTGGAAAATTCTCCAATATTTGTCTCCTAACAAGGGAGGAGGGTTTGCTTTTCTCAGATTGCTTTCAAGCACTCAGAATGTCACTCTGGATAAAAATGGCATATACCTACCAGAAATCTAAAATGTAATGTAAATGTACAATGCATGCACTATTTATCTATCCTTGTATTACATTTAAACTTTAATGACCGCCTTAGTGGCAGAGAAATAGGCATATACATATATGTATACATGTAGCCTTAACATTTCTTCAGAATAGAAATTTGAAACTGATCTGGAATAAATTTGTTATTCACATTCTTGGACAAATATACACACATTTAATTGGAAGGAAGAGCAACCGTGTATTGAGGTTGTGCAGGTTTGCAAAAGGAGGGCACAGGCCTTGGTGTGATTACTGTGCTCAGAAATGCATGGCATTTATCACTGAGAGATGCATACTTAGGAGCTCTGAACTATGAGTGTCCAGGACCCTTAAAATGCTCTGACCCTGTAAATCTCCTGATTGCTGTTGTTAATTGAAGTAGAGGAGGATGCTAATCAGCTTTCTTTAATCATAAATGTCATGGATACTGTGCTAATTCAGCAACATGGTAAAATGGATGCTATCTGAAGAGATAGGTTGGTGGATGCTTAGTGTATACTGGTGAAGCTCACTCTGCTGGATAAATAATGATGAAACACATGTCATGGATGTGCAGTACACTGAGAGTCCTGAGAGCTTTTCAGTTTAAAGTGCTCTCACACTCATGGAGCTTGGAATGTGAGGGCTGACAAGGTGGGAAAGACTAATGATTCACAATATCTGTTAGACCAAGGGCTGTCGAGCTAACACTCCTTTAGCAGCCATAACACTCATTCCTCTATGTGCCTCTGAAATGCTTATACATTGTGTTAAAACTGTGCTAAAACTGTCAGGATGTGAAAGTATGTTTGGTGTGCTTAAAAATACCTAAAGTCAGACCAACCTACAGCACAGTTAGATTCAGTTTTGGGTGGAAGCAACAAAACCTGAAGCTATTTAAAGACGGACTATGAGAAACAAGCAGCACTAACAACAGCAGTTGACTACAGAGTAAGTTTGTGTTGATTAAATACAGTTAGCAGTGTAATTATGTAATTTTCTGTGCTTAGCTACAATATATGGTTGCTAACTTAACTACCACTAGCAAGTTATAAGAGCTACATCATAGTTCTTCCAACGCAGAGCTTTAGAATTCAGAGCTAATGCTAAAGCTAGCTGGTGAGAAAGCTTGTCTTTTTTTTCAGTTGATAGTGGGTGTAATGTTTTCCTCAAAATAACTACATTCCAAACATGTTTGCAATGTTTTGTTAAACCATTAAAATGTTTTAGGACAATATCTATTGGATATAATCTCTAGGGATTTGCAATTGTTTGGGAGCAATTGTTGCCATCTGTTTCCTGGTTTTTGAGCAATGAGATGTGTGTCATGGAGGCAGAAAACAAACCAGAATGACTGAGAACTTAACATGGGGATTTGTTTTTATGCCTTATACTGCAGGAATCACAAAAGCAATAGGTGGAAAACTTTCATTCTCCCGGTTGGCTCAGAGAGCAGATTAGCTCCAGTGATCTGTCCAGAGACCTGGATTTTAATAAGGCAGCAGAAGGTTTTGCACTGAAACTGCAAGAAGAATCTTGTGTTTTAAGATAAGACTGCTATGTGAGGCATAATGTGTGTTGTCAAGTCAGGGCTCTCAAGCCTCACACATTCACCGTGAGACGCAGGCATTTCATCCAGTTCACACGCTCACATGCCGAGAAGTAACTTTAGGCCTTTAGAAGTAATGAGATAACACCCTCAAAGTTGTCCCGCTAGCCTATATTCAATTAATGGACAATAATTTTTGTGCTGAGTTCATAGCTTTCCCTGTAGGCTTCTAAATGATTCATCATTGATTATCCAGTTTAAATTTTATTAAAACAAGAGGTGAGAGCTAAACAGAGGGCAGACAAGGAAATGGGCCAGCAACACCAGCTGACCAGCGAGTGAATTTCCAGGCAGGCAATGAACTGAGCTTGACAGATGGCAGATCCTCCAGGCAGGCAGTGGTCCTGGGCACAGGGAGACAAGGTAAGTAACAAATAACAATACATAGCATGAGACTTGTTGGCTGACGAATATGGCGACGAGTGAGGTGAAGAACCGGGTTGATATACTACCGTCTTGATTAGTGGAATGTGGATCAGGTGTGGAGGTGGAGAGCCAGGCCCAGACTGAGAAGCCACGCCCAGACAGGCACACAGACAAACAGAGAGACAGACAGGGAGACTAACAGGAGACACTAGGATGGAGGAGAACATAAACATAAGGGGTAGGAGAGGAGAACTGCAAACTCATAACACTAAGTAAATGACTGGAGATGTTTTTGTTTCTTTTGACTCTGGGAATCTATTATCCATCATAATGGTGAAAATGGCCGGCCTTGAGGAACAGGGCTTTAAGTGGGAGCCTCCTACCCCCTTCATTAAGGCATTAAAATGTGCAACAGACACTTATAACACAAAACACCATTCATAAGCTTAAATGTGTAGCCTACTCACACAGCTTGGCATACATGTGTAGGGCAAGTTCTGCCTTCCTACTGTAGGCCTATGTGTACGATATACATTAAGCACTGCTGTTCAGTGAGTTCGTTTGGGGCCAAATTTCTCTTTATATTAGATACTTTTTTATTTTTGAAATATTAGAATATATATATATTTAAATAGTCTTTTATCAGATTTACCTATTGTTATAATTGCTATTTGTTCGGGTCACCAACTATAGGTAAAACTTATCTGCTAGTAAAAACTTGAGAGAATTGGCTGGGGCCATTGTTGCCAATATTTGAGTGGCTCCTCCTCTAACACACATTATCTCACTCCAAACTTTTGATAAAACTTGAGCCCTGAAGTGAAGAGTGCAAACGTTTGTCAGACTCTGATCAATACTTTGGTGATCAGTTTGACATTTGAGTTTCAGTGTGACAGCCGGTAGAAGTGCAGACTGATGTCTTTGGATGGAAAAATCATCATGTTATTACACAAAAAAAAGAAGTGGTCTCTTTTCATGATTCTGTGTATACTTTTTAAATCAGCCTTGCCTGATACACAGCATTCATCTCTATTATGAATTTAATGATATATTTAGTGTCTGAAATATTTTAACTAAACAGCTTTGTCATGCATGCTAATGTTACAAACAACCATAATCAGTCTCTGCTTTTAATTTGTGCATCAAACAAACTGCAGGAATACAAATGTTCATGCTAATTGTGGCATGTAGTAAGAAAAGAAAAAGAAATTGTTTTGGAATATAACAATGAGCGTCACTTATTCAGCTTTAGTAATTTTAGTGTTTTCCAGTAAGACATTGCAGCAATGATCTTTCTACCCCTCTGCTGTATGCACATCCTTCATTATTTGTAAAACATTGTTTAATTATAGACCATCATGTATTTTATGTTATTTTTCTTTTTGTTCATTGATGCATGCTAAGCTTGGGCAGGTGAACTCAATTTGTGTTTTTAACCTCAACACACAAAAAGCTGAATTTTAAAGCTGTCTAATGTGAAAAATAAGTGTCCCACTCTGAACCACTAAATTATAATCTCTTTATAATACTTTAAAAGATGCATTCACTCGCTTTCATTTTCTGTAGACAGCCAGGGAAAACCTTTTAGTATTTTATAATCATATTCTCTTTAGTATCCAGAGTTGTTCCCTTGCACCAGCTACTAACAATATGTGTGTTTCCTTAACACAATGTTATCTGACTTGGAGCTGGACATTAACATTTTAAATACAATGCTACAGATTCTAAACTTCATTTGTGTACTCAAGCATTTACTAATTCTAATTACTTTCAGGTTTTCTTGATTTCAATGAAAAAACTCATGACCATCTTAATTTTAGCGTGTGTGGCTAAGTTATTGTAGCAGAAACTGATTATGTTGCATTGTGCAAAACAATATACAATAATGAACAAAAGACAGATAAAATCAAAGTCCCATGAAAGAGAGAGCAAAGTCAAACTTTTTGTGTAAGTTCCCTTAACGGGCAGAAATCCAATATCAAAGCAGCGAGGCCAAGTCTGATTAAATCTCGACTAAGCAAAGAAAGACAGCTCAAGATCCTTCATTAATATAATCTCTCCAAGATATATCTCAGCTCTCAGCGATATTTGGCTTTCAGCAAACATGGAAACATCTATTAGGAGAGGAGGGATTCAGCTGAAGGCTCCACTGGGTCACTTAAATTTGCAGTGTGGTGTATTAGAAGAAAATACAACAAATTGAAGTGATTAAATCAAAAGTGAATGCTCATAAATATTTAAATTTTTGTGTAGCGTCAGGTAAGAGTTGACAATAAAACTGAATGTGTTTTGTGCATGTGTGTTTTCGTGTACTGTCAGGTGCCAGGACTAAAGTATATGTTTACATGTATGCAGTTGTGTCATCTTGTCAAGTGAGTGACAAAGAGGGTAAATGTGTGTTGTGTTAGACAGCATCAGTGTTATAAAGTATATAACCGTCAAAGTGTATGTGGTATAAAGCCTCCTCTGACATCCCTAATCTGTCTGGACACAGTTAATTTTATAATGAGCAGGGTCTCATCATAGTCAAAAATCTGATTACACAAGGCTCAAATAAGTACTAATAAATTGCACATTAGGATCCATAAATTTTAGATACTCACACTTTCAGCGTTGAATTCGAAGAGGGCATTTTTATTGTGAGATGACTGAGGGTGCAAACACAGTGGTCCATGGTCAGCTGTGATTTGTGTCAAGCTTTTAAATCTGTCCGCTCCTTCTGTTCTGTGATTCACAGAGGTTTGTCACAGTCCCCTGGTATCCAGTCTACTGCAATCGTCCTTCAAAAGTTCTTCACAGTTGTCTGGCAGCCATGGGCCAGGCTTTGCCAAGTTGAACCGGAGAGAAGGTGAGTAACCATAACTATTGTAAACCAACCTTTTGGCTGATATCTGTAATGTTTTTTGCTTAATAGGGGTGCGGTAGGGTTTTGTACAAAACAAACCAGCACATTCACTATGGTGGGGGACTCTCGGCGTTCTGTTTGACTAACAAATGTTGATCAGTTTTTCTTGTTGCATCTGTCTTAATCATTGAATCAGACTAAAGGCAGGACTTTGTAGAGCAGGGGTCGGTAAAATAAGTCTGGCATTGGGCCAAATTTTTCATTCAAGTTATTGGACAGTGGACCAGAACATCGTCAATTTATCATTTATAATCCGCCATTTTCTGTGTCCCTGTTTAGCTCAGTCAGCAGTACACATTACTCCTGTTTTTAGGTTTGAATGTTCAGTCCCCATCTTCCTGCTAGTATTATTTTTCTCCCTTTTCACCAAATTGATTTTGCAGAGATCGTTTTACATGTGTGTTTTAGTGCGTTCCACCTCCACGACTGGTCCACATCAATCTATGGAAGCTTATTTTCATTCCAGTATCTCCAGGCAGAAGAAATTCCTGCATTTCTCATTTAGGGGAATCCAATCTCACGTTTTCTGGCGGCTTTTTTAGAAGCTTGTCCTTAAAAACGTTTCAAAGAAAAAGCTCTCGATTAGACACGATTTAAAGTACTGTTACAAAGATGTTCTTGCTCTTTTATTTGGTTGGCATAGTCGCTTAAGAGGAAGTGATTATGTGAGAAACTTTTGCTGTCATGGCTGTGATCTGTTTCAGCACCAGACGCTATAATGGTTGACTTTTCTGCTATTAAAGTAATCTGACCATGGGACAGATATTATTGCTGGAGGGCCAGCATTGACCCATGGGCCGCCTATCGCCAACCACTGTTGTAGAGCCTTGCGATTCTGCAGGTCAAAGTTAAATCAAATTGAGCCCACACAAACTCACCACTCTCACCAACGCCTGATATAGACTGTCGTTCCCAGCGCAGGCGATACTCCAAATGAAAATCAGGGTTGTGTTTCTCAAAAAAGTCTGGGTGTTGATTTAAAAAAAGATGCTTATCTTAGAGATTATCAGGCTAGCAAAGTGCAGAAGCAGGTAACTGAGGTGTATAGGCCCAGATGCAGACACAGAAGGAGTGGAATGCAGTTTGTATAATTTATTTAAATACAATAACTAGGCTCACAGAGATGCAGGCAGAAATCCAAAAAGGATAAGCAGGTAATCCAAACAGCACAGAAAACTGAACATACAACAATAGGAGACAACAAGGACTGAACAGGACTGAGCACATTATATACAGGGGCAAAAAAGTAGGGTGGGAGATGAAACACATGAGGATAATTAGACAACAGGAAACCGAGAACGATCACCAGACACCAACAGCTTCAAAGTAAACCAGTAAGTAAAACTGGTGACAAGACACAGTGATGGACGTAGCCAAATACAACAGAGAACATGGAACAACTGATCAACTTACCAAAACATAAGGACAAGAACACAGAACCGGAACACCGGCCGGGAGTGATAGAGGGACGGGTATAAACAAAGCTAAAAAAAAGAAAAAAACAGAACCCAAAATCAAAACCCTAAAAGAGATGTGCTATTCCAGCTTTACCTTCTCCATATTTATAGACTATAGATGCACAGTTTGACACCTGTGGGCTGCCCAAACAACTATGGCCATGTCCACTGTAAACACTTAACTAGTGCAGTTTGGAGTTGTGCACATGCATTGCTCAAACACACTTCAGTGCTGGCTGCAATACTTTAAAGAGAACGAACTGAAGTTAAGGTTTTCTAGGTTATGGTATTTTAAGGATTAGCATGACATCATAATAATTGACTGATCATTAAGAGACTGTACGTTACTATTTAAAAGAAATAGGCGTTCATTCAAGCCTGTGACATGTCAGCTGGGCTATTCCATCTCTCCCTCCTTTACACTCCCCAGTATTCACATATAAAATTTAGCACTGTAACATCAATAACTTATCACTGCATTGTTGTCTTCTTTTCTTCTCGCTCTTCTTTTTAACCCCCAGTGTTTTAGCCGTTTGTGCAGATAAAGTAAGCTCTAAAAGGAAGCTCCCCTTTGTTTCTGTTCTGCTGTGATGCAGCAGCTCTGCTCAATTCATGATTCACTTCCCTGCAGGACACCACAGCACACAACATCAAAGACAAGTCTCAGTTGGATTCACACAAACTGACAGACACCTCAGGGTGACTGATGGAAAAGGAGACCGACAGATAAAGTCAAAGAGTGGTCATTGCCTCCTTTTGCTGTGGTTCCTGCTGTTGTTTTAGTTTAGTGCATTACACACTTTGCCAAAGGTTGGCTTGTTACCAGAAGAATTGACAAGAAAGTATGTACATATGTGCTGATCCAGGGGCTTTGGAAAATACACCTCTGTTTTTGTCATATTCTGGCAGGAAGAGTTGGCTGGTTTACACTCGTACCTGAGATAAGAATTGAACAGATCCGCTGTGATGTCTTTGTCTTTGACACAACAGAGGATCTGAATGATTTTCACCACCTGGAGACTGCGCAGCCTGCAGGCTGCTGTTTCCTTGGTGTGTTTGATGGCAAAAGCTGTGAGCAAACGCACCCGCTGTTCCTTCACTTCAGTCAACCTGCTCTGTCTGTTTACTGATCTTACCATGTTTGATCTGCGTTAAAGTGGATCAGATGCTTCTAAAGGATGATCAGATGCATCTGAATGGCAAAACAAAGTTTATTTAAAAAAAAAAAAAAAGAAGTAATGAAACAACACAGAAACAAAAATGCTCAGATTTTACTGAATACTCTGCAAGCATCATTTCCACATTTTTCAGGTAGAAAAGTATTACTGATGCATGCATCTACAGTGCATGCCATTGTGCAAACCCCAGTGGCACAGAGAGTATTCAGATCCATTACTTAAGTAAATATAGCAATACCACAGTGTAGAAAAGTAAAAGTACCAAAGTATTACCATGAAAATATACTCAAAGTACCAAAACTAAAAGTAAGAATGGATCATTTGCAATTAATTTAGGTTAAATTATTGGATTATAACTATGGATGCTTCAATGTGTCATTGTAACAACATTTTTTACTGCTGGGTAGCTTAATCTTAGCTTAATCTATGATAATGCATCACAGTTTATTTGCTGATTATATTTCGTATAAATAATATTAATCAACAAGGTAACTAGTTGCTAATGTCGTCAGATAAATGTAGTAGAGTGAAAAGTAGGGATGTCCAGATCCGATCACGAGATCGGAAATCGGGCCCGATCACATTGTTTCAGACTCGATTGGAATCGGACGTTACCTCCCGATCAGGACTCTGATATAAATGTATATATATTCTCTTTTTTTTTTTTTTTACTGTTGCACTAAAGTCCAAAATGAAGAATTTATGTTATTTATTACTTGGTTGTTCAAGCTACCTCACAGAAGTGCTCTGTTTGTTAACAGAGTTGTTGAATGTTAAAATAAGATGAATTAAATAAAAAATAAGGAACATTCTGGATCTGTTTTTTAAATATTATAGAAGTATGGGATCGGGACTCGGTATCGGTAGATACACAAAATCAAATGACTTGGACTCGAGGGCAAAAAAACCTGATCGGGACATCCCTAGTGAAAAGTAAACCATTTGCCTCTAAAATGTTGTTGTACGAGCAGAAGTATAAAGTAGCATAAAGTGGGATTACTAGAGTAAAGTATAAGTACTTAAAAATTGCATTTAGTGCAGTACTGCATCTGATTTACACCCAAAGTGTGCTGTAGATATTAAATGTGCATATACAGATAATATATAAAGCCAGTGCAACCATACCAGCCTCTCTGAGATGTGATTAGCTTTGGGAGCATTGAATGTTCCCCGATACAAAATCTTGAAATCTCTTCTGGGTGATAATGGTGAGGGTTGAGCTTATTAGCTCTTGTAATTCCTTGTCAATGATTTCTTTTACTAACAATAATACCTCACAGGTTACTATGCCTTATCAATTATCAGTTTGAGATTTGGATTGAATTAGAGTTTAGAACTAAATTAAATTGACCAATAAATCTAATTCACCTCAGAAGGAATACACAGTATAACAACATGGAGTGATGTAAAAATATAAACGGCTTTACTTCCAGAATCCCGAGCCGTTCTCTGTGGAAATCACTGAATAAATTAAAAACCCCTGGTTGTTTGCATCTCTTTCAGCTGGTGCTCCTCATCCTTTATAGTCATTCTCTGAGGAGCCGCCTCATTCAGAGATAATTTACCTACAAAATGAGCAGGGACTCTCTGAGGCAACACACATGTCTGTTTAAGAGATAGTTTTGCTTCCTCCAAACACACTGCAGTAGGCCTGTTGCACTGTTAACCGAGGAGAGAGCATTGCTACAGGATCCAACTTTTAGTTAAATTCCAAAAGGGGTCTTCAGGCACGCTCTTGATCAATCATTGAGCTTGAACTGCTATTTTTATGACTATAGTAAATTGTTTGGATCGTACATTAAAACCTAGAGCCTAATACTTTCCTACACATGAAAAGTGCTACAAACCAAGGCCTACAAAGTGAGTGAGTTGTCACATAAAGTGAATAAGTGTTGATTCCTATTGTCTGTGAAGATATCTTTCAATGTTTAACATCCATTTTGCCCATTTTTCTTGTCCTCCTGCTCTGTCCATGTGTCTTTTGTCATCCATCCTGACTGTTTCTCTCTTCCTGTCTATTCATCAGAAAATTAGTGCATTATTGATTAAGGGACTTTTTGTTGATAATCTGTAACTGGTGGTGAAGCCCTCAACTTGACGTGCACTGTGTTACAGTATAACTTTGTTCTACCTCGTCTGCAACAGTTGTTATTGAGACACGATATCCAAAATATCTTGCTACCAGCTTCTGTTCAAAATTTACAGAAGCCATTTCATCACATTTCATTCTTGGCTGACAGTAACTTGGGAAAAGCCTTGACACTGAGTTCAAAACAGTCATCACTGGCAGTGCTGTAGTAAGTCATCCAAGCTGGGTACCAAAACTACAATATCTGACTTCGGAGGGGAATTAAGTATGAGATGCTGGCACCTAAAAACATTGGCTGCGTGCAAGTGTTAAAAAAACAGAGGTATCTCTGCAAATGCAGAGTCAGTCAAGTTTTTCCATGTGGAATTGGAGTCTGATTCCTCTAATGTGCTTCTTGGAGAAAGCGCTGAAACTCTTTGCTCCTATGGGAAGATTCAAGTGATTGTGCTTTCTTTTTCCCTGAAGGCTCCTGCTCAACCTCTGCTGATACCAAGTGGCTCAATTGGCAGACAGACCAGACTCAAAAGCTCTTTCTAAAAGAACTTTGTAACAGACATCAATATATTTCGACAATCTATGCCTGTCAGTACAAAAGGAATTGTAGTGACAAAAGGGTGACAGTGATACAGTCTGTGGTTGTCATTATTAATTAGAGACTTCTCCTCAATGTCACCCACAACTGAGCAGTCATCTTTTTCAAGTTAGGAGAAAAGTTTTGTTAAAACCCTTCACAGCTTCTCTAATGTCAGTGTGAATTATGGCCTGTTATGACTTTTTGATATTATGACAGCCGGTGTTGGGCAAATTACTCAGAAATTGTAATATATAACTAGTTACTTATTACTCCTTAAAAATGTAATAATATTACTTTACTTAAAAATAAAATAGTTCTGTTACATTACACTCACTACCACCGCCCTTTTCCACCAAACAAAGCAGTCTCTCTCGACTTTTTAACTAATATCAAATTCATAACAGCAGCATGGAGCTAGTTTTTTGCTGGTCGAACAAAGTTTACAACGGATAATAATGTTCTTTGCATCTTAGACTGTGACACAATAATGTAAATACTTACAACTGTCGAAAGAACACCTCTCTCCCTCGTTCTCCATTCTTCCTTTAGTTTTTGTCTGACAGCTTATTTGAAGAACATGAGGTCTGGTGCCACTAAGCAGCTGAGCAGTCGCACATTCATGTCAAGGTGCATTCGGTAATGCAGTAATGCAGCATTACTTGGATTAGTAAATGTATTAATATTACTGTTTTGGAAAAGTAATCCAAACACTAATAGTGACTGGGAAAAGTAATATTATTTCAGTAACGCGTTACTGCCCGACAATACATACATGTTTCATGCTTCTATCTTTTGAGAACCATTTCTGGAAAGTGGAGTTGTCCCAAGACTGTCAATTAATATTTGGGACTGTTAATTAATATAGGATTAATATTTACACAGTTTAATTTTTTTATTGTTTCCCCCAGGCCATCCCTGTTTTGCACAAGACTCAAACACAATAAAAAGAGGAAAATAATGGCAGCCTTAATAAAACACACTCAGGATAAGATAGTGGAGGTGAGGGCAAATGGTGGTTGTGGAGATAAGATCCATGGATAAGATAGTTGGGGGTTTTGAATTGAAATAGTCATCAAAGGGGAAAGGCGAATGGGCAAACCATTGGTAATTGGGATAGGATGATCAGAAGAGGCTGCAGGGCATGGTGAATCAAAACAGACATAACAAAAGTTATGTTTGCATTCAGTGTTTTTCACCGTGGTGTGTGTGAAACATATTTCCTATTCTGCCTTGTTTACATCCATAGTATTGCTCTTCTCCTTTACTGCCTTCAGTGGTGCTTTGCTAAGTTTGTTGGTGTCACTGATTGTTGATCACCAAAATAGTGTGAAAGTTTTTTGCATGCATGTGTGTCCTCATACATGACACAAACAAAATGCCTACCCCCTTGTAAAAAACATTCCCCCACAGCACTACCAGTTGTCCCTAAGTCATAGTTGATGTTAGGGACAGCCAACAAAAAAGAGATCAGGTAAAGGACTTACTGAAAAGAGACAAAAATACGGATGTTCCTGACAGAAAGGGTTAGGGTTGAGAGTCTTGGAAATGCTTTCCATCAAAAGGTCCTGATAACAGTAGAGGTACAAATGCAAGTGTATAGTAAAATCTTTCCATATGATGTTCTGGCAGCAAAATGTCACTTTGATATAGCTCAGCACTTTTAGTTTTGCTCACAAACATGCACACCTTTTGGCATTTTAATTATTTAATGTGTCTTCATCATATGGTCCTCTGCCCTGGTACTCAGATTATGTGAAGGTCTGAATGAAGTGGCCATTTTAATATTGTATAAGGCTTGCAGTGCTGACCATAAATGCCTCAGCTGCAGCTTGTATTATGTACAGAACAGTCCTTAAGGTGCAGATTAAACTCTTTTGACTGTTGCAAATTAAACATCAAAGCAATAAGTAGATAAAGCATTTAAGCTCAGGGTTTTTAAACTATGGAAAGATTTATGTCTGATGAAATAAGTTAAGTAAGATTTGTCTTCTTTCAAGAAACAACTGCAAACTCTGTATGGATTTGCATTTGTCTGAAGACTTTTTTGTTCTTGCTGAGAGATAGTGTTTAAAGTATTCAGCAGTGTAGATATTTCCACATAGCTGAGTCGTTGTTGATATGCTTTTATTAATTGTATTACCATTTGATTTCCCAGCACTCTTCACCATACCTGTCAACATTGGGATTTGAAAATAAGGGAAATTTTACTATATGAAATAAGTGACTGCAATTAGGTGGTCAGAATGTGATAGCTGGTTGAAAGTGAAATGTTGGCATTATATAAATGAAAACACAATAGGGCAAATACTTTCAGCACTTACAAGTCTATGGATGTATTACTTGAATGATGTGAGACGTCACTTACACATTATGTTTCAGTCTGAGGAAGGTTACTGGTTAAGTAAGACAATTAGTAAAAGAAGGTGATTAAGATGTTGCTCTTCATTAAGTACATATAAGCCTTTTCCCATTTGGTGAGATACACAAAATGTTTGGCTTTTTGGCAGGTACTCCATCCCACTCATGTTCATGAATCCTCGCGCTGCTGTCCTTATTCTTTCACCTTCTACTTCTTGCATACCGGAGGTTAATTTTGCAAACATCAAAAATGCCTTTTCTTTACAGAGAATGGTAAAATAAGGGGGAATCCTGGGAAAAACGGGAGGGTTGAATGCTATGCTCTTAACAAACTTCCTTGAGAAAAGTATACTACAATTAATACAATCGTCATTGTTTGTTTATAAGTTCCCCAATATGATTGTTATGTATGTTACGCTTTTAATTCTTTGGATGATGCAAAGGTATGCCTCTCTCCCTCCTCTCTCTTTCTGTCCAGGAGCTGGAGGTTGGTCTCCTCTGAGCTCAGACAGATATCAGTGGTTGGAGGTCGATCTGGGTGGGCGGACACAAATCACTGCTGTTGCTACGCAAGGCCGCTATGGCAGCTCTGATTGGCAGACCGCCTACCTGCTGATGTTCAGCGACACAGGACACAACTGGAAACAGTATCGTCAGGAAGACAGCATAGGGGTGAGTGCATTGTAATTACAATATACCAACAGAAATATATGTCATGTAATAAACAGCAGAGTAGTGACTTCTCAGAGTTAAAGATAGAGTCAAAACTGAGCCAATGGGCTTGTAGACATTTTGACATATCACATTAGAAAAAGCAAGTGTCACTAATAACATTAACAATATCTACATTCTATTTAAGTGCCCCAATGACATTGTGATTGAAATGCACATTACGAGGACCCTGAAACGGGTAAATGGAATCATTTTCATTCATTCATCATAGATTTTATAATTTACACAAGTTTTTTTAATATAAAATGCTACTAATGAACATAATGTTCCTTAAAATGTTTGCACAAATAATTTTGCATGTAATTTGCTGATAATTGACGTGCTGATGTTCACCATCCTCAGCAATACGTTGACCAACATATCCATTTTACCATTTGACAACTTTCAGGCCAAAAACAGAAAATAGCCCAAGAAACACCATTTATTTCATCTTATATATAATAAATTGATACTTTTCCCATTACTGTAGTTGTTATTTCTTTATCTTTTTACTTTCCTTAAAAACTAAAAGCTGACATTATAAATTTACTTTATAAAACACATTATTTGTCAATGTTTTTTTGTCTCACCAGAAAAATAGCTATGTAGGTTGATTATACAGCAGCTTATCACAAGCCATATTTATGTTTTTAGTTAGGCTGTGACCTCTATTGGCAGAAAAATCCAGGTGACATAGTATAAAGAGTGATAAAGTCAGTGTAAGGAGGTGGTGGGGTGGATGGATGTGTCCAGTAAACTAAGGACTTTGGCTCAGGAGACCAAGGTTTAAATACTTACGTCATGTCACTTATATACTTATTTTAAACCAGACCACAAACTTTTCCTAAACCTAACCAAGTAGTTTTGTTGCATAATCATAACCACCACTATTTCACAATGTTAACTATGTGTAAAATATCATGTGACTTAGGTCACCCAACTTCCGTAACGTACTTAAGGTCCAGTACGCCTGTCACTGGGCTGGTACTTGTTCATACATGTCATTTTGGGGAACGGTCATACATGTGTTGTACTTTCCGACAGACATATGTCATTTTGAAAAACAGTCTTGTGTCATTTGGTGACAATTGAAAATTTTATTGGTTAGGTAAGAGGACTTAACGCTACATAGCAACAATGTATACTGCAACACACCAAACAAAAGGAAAACTATGTCAAATGAAGCTGAGCAGCCAATATGAACGTGTGGTGAGCTGTAAAGCACTGCAAAGAACTGGCAAATAGTAAAGGAGGCATGATTCATCATCCTACAGACGACACCTTTTGAAGAGAAGGAACAGCAAGAAAACTATACCAACACCTGGCCAAACTTTCAAGTATCTCAAGGAAAACCCTCCTATTTACAAATATCTATCAGTATCTAATTTACTCATACTCAGAATCAGAATCAGTTTTTTGCCAGGTACATTTTCACATATGAGGAATATGCCTTGGTCTACAAGTTTTTTTTTTCCCACATGGGGCCTCTCTCACTTGCAGTTAACCACATCACACTACAAAGTAGGTAGTAGGCAGTAAAGTATTACCTCGAAGCTCCTGGTATAGACAGAAAATTCTTCCTATTAGAGTGATGCTGAGGCAAACAGCATCAATTTAAAGTTGATGAGAGATAAGACTCTCACAGCGAGTGTAAAACTAATGTCAGGCTAAGACTCCTTCAGGAAGAGAGAACAGAAAAGGACCTCTCACAGCTTAAAAGCTTGTTGATTCCACACTCAGCATAAATCAGGATAAATCCGCAGTGTGCCTCAAAAGTCCTTCTAAAGCTCCACATATTAGTCAGCCTAGTTTATTATGGCTTTCGGGTAACAGAGTCAACTGCTAGCTGCTTCATCAGTCACAATTCCCCCAGGACCTCTCTTTCTTTTAAGTTTAGAGGCCAGAGTTTGTGAGGCTGAGTAATACTCTCTTGTGCTCTAATTTTCTCCTCCTATATCTCATCTTCTCTCCCCCTTCTCCCTTTACATCCAGCAGATGGTGTTGGGAATATATACACTCCTAATCAGGGAATATAGCATCCTTAAGTGTTAAAGGGAGTGGAAGTACATCACAGATTTTCCGATAGGAAAGGTGAAGATGCAGATTCTGTTAATTAGCATCATCCTGAAATGCAAATATGGACGAAAAAAGTGAGAAAAGCTAGAAATTTGCAGTAGGTGAACACTAAAGGGCAGTGGTAAGTGAAGTGAATGTGCGGAGGCTGAGATACTGGATATACATTTACCTGTATTGATTTAGCTGCATGAGCCTTCACTGACAGTGCTTTTAAATGGATGATTTGTTTTAATTCCCTGTTTTTTTGCTTGTGGAAATGAGGTGTAAATGTTAACAGCACTGTAATTGGTGGTTCAACTGAAAAATGTAAGTTAATGTACCTTGGTTGAATTTACATTTTCAAAACTCCTAAGATGACTTTGAAATGATTATTCAACCTGAGTTTGAAGCTGAACTTTTGTCTCCCACTACTGACAGCTGAAGTAATGGGAGATAATAGTTATGACATATAGACTCTGCCAGCTCTCTGCCATACCGAGTTGTTGCTGTTGCTAAACAGTTGACCCCCACTTCAGCTCTGGCAAACCAATCATTCTGGCCGGAATAAAACACATCACTACAGACCAGTTTGCCAGTGCAGGAATGAGCATTTCCTGCTGGTGATTAAATCAGCATTGTAATTCGTTTGGCTTGAATGTAAATGACGTTGATTTAATGTAAAAGTCTTGCACTCTAGCTTTAAGTTAACAAAACTCTAGTTCAGCAACTGTTCACCCACAGCATACAAGGCAAGTTCTGAATGTGTAATTGTAAGTGAACAGGGGACTGAATTTAAAACTAATCTTTATTGTTGTTAACAATGTTCTCATTATCATCAGAAGAGCAAAACAAGCCTTATTTTATCGTGTATTAAAGACACACAGTAAGTTTCCATCATGTCTGCTTTCTTCAAACGACAAGACAGAAGGGTCCCTGGAGAGTTTTAACTCTCAAACAATGCATGCTGGGAATTCTGCTAATCTGCTTCAGGATCTTTAAATTTGAGCTATTGCCACACATGGCAAATATTTTGATTCAACTTGACATTGGCATTTTGTAGGCCATGTTGAGGGTTTAAACAACAATACTTCTTAGGTTGTCTATTAGATAGTAGAGTGAATGAGGTACTGTTAGGTAAAAAATTATATTTCGCCTCTGTTGGTATTAATTAACCTGTCATGTTAAAGTTTGCTGTGATCGTCATTTGTGACTTTCTGACACACACTGCAGCACATGCTTTATTGTCCTCATAGGCAAATCAATTTGTTTAACAAGGGAGAAAAAAAGTCCACCGGATTTTCGGATAGATCATACAGCTCCTCCAATGGGAGTCCCGCACTCTTCCAACAGAACTACACGTGCACATGAGTATCCAAGGGTTTGAAATAATTTGACTGAAATAATGTTCTGGCCTGCCTGGAAAAAAATTGGCCAGAAAAAAACTTATGTGCAGACTCATGTGCTCAGTGTGAAAACACTAACATTCAATATAATTTAATCAAGTCAGCAAAGCTTTAGCTCAATTAGCACACAGCTACCCAGGTGGAAACACAAACAGTCAAATTTGATAACACACCAATCAGAACCTTCAAAAGATACATAAAAGGGCCGGATTCAGAGTCAGTTTATTCAGTTTTTGAACAATGGATCGAGAGAAATCTGAAGTAAGGGGTAGAGAACAGAGAACAGAAGGAGGAAGAGGAACAGTAGGAGCCTGAAGAGGAGATGGAATAGGAGGAAGATGAGGAGTTGGAGGAGGCGGAGCAGGAGTAGGGTGGAGGAGTAGTGAGGAGGAGAACAAGAATCCATGGCCTGTCTCAGACCAAAGACAAGACGCTGGGGCAGAATAATTGGTTGTTTGGTCTGTTGTACTGTACAGCACACTAAGGAGTAAAAAAATGTGCAAATGTTCACATTTGTTATTCCTTTTGTTGTGTTTATCATGAAAGGATTTTTGTGGAGGAGGATCACAAGCAACACTACTTTAGAATTGTTTTGAATTTATCTTATCAGTGTGTAAGACAGTGTGTTTTTGGGGGGCTTGTGTTTCTGTCTGAGGGTTTGGTTTTTCACTAAGATTGAATGGTTTTGAGTGGAGAGCTTCATTTTGACCTGAAAATAGGCTGTTGGGGAAGTGGGTGAGAAGTTGTGGATTTGTGTTTAGAGTTTCGAGAAAAAGAGACATAATTTCAAGAATGGGTTTAAGCAATGGAGAAAAACTGTAATCAAAGGCTCCCTTTGGAGGATTTTCTACTCCTACTCGGGTCATATTTCAAAAGCCAATGCCTCAACTAAATGAGCTGCGATTGTCGCTGGCCTCCTCAGCAGGAAACAGTCATTTGTGGTGGATAGGACTCTGTTTTCTGACAGGCTCAGCTGTTCAAAGCTGCGAGATCCCTGTAACTCAGACTTCAGTATATGGATCACGTGATGAAAATTTTCTCATATACAAACTTTCCGCCTCATTTAAGAGATAAGATAGAAACTGTAATGTCATAAGTGTCAGAATCAGCTTTATAAAAATATGAATTTGACAATATACACAAAAGATAAAAGAATAATAAAAACAATTGATCCTGTTCAGAAATTCCCTTCAATTTTGCCCACCTCCATAGTGGGTTCAGAGGTCAGGATCAGTTAAATACCAGCAGTCTGGAGCTATGTCCTCCATATAAAGGACATCATTCACTAAGCCATCCTGATGCCACTTTACTTCCTAACAGCATTGAAATTCTGCTGTGTAATTGTGGTGTGAGTTTACACTATTAGCATATAAATTAAAAATGAATAAAGTGATCAGAGCTGGTATACAGAATAAAGTTTTTAAGTGAAATGGCAAAGGGCCAAGAGAGAAGAAAATCAAGACACAAATCAGAAGCAGCGGTAATTTAGGAGGAACAATAAGAGTCTATAACAATAGTAATATAATCAAGCTTCAGACTAGGGCACAATCAAACTAAATAAACCTAATTATTTCTTTGCATTCTGTGAAAAACACAGAATTGCCTGAAAATATAAAGTAAAGTACACAATGTATAGTGTAAAGTAAAGTTGATAGAAGGGCTTAAGATCAAGCCCAACTTTAAGCTAAAAGGGTAAAATATCTAGAAAGAATTTGTATTGCTGAGGTTAATAAATGTTGTTCCCCACGGACCAAGTGTTTACCAAAACGTCTGATACATATAAAACTACACATAGTGCTTCACAAATCTAATTTTCTACCTGATTGAGAAACTATTCACCAGGATTGTGGTCCTATCTACACAATATTCTATTCATTAAGTGGAAAATCAAACGAATCACTTCTCACAGAAGCCTTGGGGATTGCACTTCAACTTCAATAAAAAGATGAAAGTACATGTTCACTTATTTAAGTAGTAAGCTTGACTACAATAAAGTTCCAGAGGGAGTAATTTCACAGCGATCTTTGTGGTGTCTCACAAGCCAAAGTGAACAGATGTATGGATGGAAAGCCAGAAAAGTAGCTAACTCACTGCTGTTGACGTGTTTTCCAGGCCTTTCCGGGTAACAGTAACGCTGACAGCGTGGTCCAGCACAAGCTCCAGCACCCAGTGATCGCTCGCTACGTCCGCCTGATCCCCCTGGACTGGAATCCTAATGGTCGGATTGGACTCAGACTGGAGACCTATGGATGTCCTTACAGTTAGTTTGGCTTTTTCTGTCCTCCACTTACAGGCATAAAATGAAAAGATGACAGTAGATTGGACATCTTTTCATTTTACACCATTTCATGGGACATACAGTTCTCTGTCTGTTATAATTATAGCACCTTTGAAGCAATTTTACACAGAAAAATATTTTTTTCTTAAGACATATGTCTGTAAAGGATGGCCCTCTGTAACTGAACCACGTTTCAGAAAAAAAAAATCATCTCGATCCTTCAAGCTCGCTTCAGACTACACAATATGTATGCCTGATAAGATGATCACTGTTCAAGAGTCATACATTTTTGTTGTAACTTGATCATACAGACATACAGACTACACCTTCGACCAGTTGTGATGTCATTGGGAAGTAGGTGTTACGGTCCAACCATATAAAATGTAAACAAACAACAGCATCCAAAGCTGTGTGCATGAAACTGCATGTCTTGTGTTCGGACAAGCCTGAAACAAGAAAGAATGAACAGCTTTGACCTTTCCTCTGTTCCACAGTTCCACCTTCCAGCACCAACAACATCATTCCTCTTCTGCTTTGCCACAATTACAACTGTGCACAAAAGAGTTATCTATGCTCCTTTTGCTCAACGTCTTAGTACACGTTGGGGAATTTGTCATGCCATGGGAGGCAGTACGACTAAGGTGGTTTTCTCTTTGTCAGGAGGTTGTGAGACATCCCACATGCCGTGTCAGTTGTTGTCTACCATAATACACTATACGGGATAAAACGATAATTTGTTGCGCCCTGCGTCTGTCGGACTGGGTTAGTGTTCGGCTGATATCATGTAGTCTGAATCTGGAGGTCTTCATTTCTGTTTTTAAATACATCATCTAAAGAAGTCCGGACACTAGGAAAGAATTAAATTGGACATGGGGTCAATTGAGAGGAGGCTAAGCAACACGCTACAGCATTAACTGACCGCTTTCCCTTTAAGAACATGTTTTATTTACAGTACAAGAACGTTTCATAATGTCAGCTTTTGTTACATCTTACTTAGACCCCAAGTGTAAAAACTTTTTGCAATATTGTTTCTTTTATTATAAACTTCCAGCATGTTAAATTTTAGGTTTAAATGTGCAAGGGCAGGAGAAGACATAACAGCTGTGGCCATGACAGAAACAGAAGGGCTCTTCCTATGTCTGCTGTTTGGCAGGGAAAGTTTCATTATGCCATATGAATGCAGGCAGAAGTAATTTGTCTGTAAGAAGTCAAGCCAGTGTGGAAAGTTAATCGCTTATTCTTTGCCTCCCAACAGTATTTCTACAGGCTTGTCATGCAAATCCATCTATGCAGCAGTTAGATTTAAAATAAATAAATAATCCTGGTCCAACTCTGTAGACAAAGACAATGAGAAATGAGAAAACTACACACTGCACTGGTAAAATTGTGAAAAAAGACACACATTATGACATTTTTAAACCAGGCAACAATGACACTGTGACATCAAAACTTGACGGACTAAATGAACTCAATGAATGAATCACTGGTATGAAGATAAAATGTGTAACCCCGGTTCAAGAATAATCTTTGAAAGAAAAGTGTGTGTGCTTGTCTGTTCAGTTTGATTAAATGGCTGCTCTTAGCTAGAAGAAATGGGCTTTACATAGACTCTGAGAATGCTGGCAACACTTCCTTTATTCATCCAAATGGCAAAGTAGACTATAGTAAACTTCTAGGCTTATACTTTTGAATAATTAAAATGTTGGGTTTGTACTTGATGAGTAAAAATTGTGCTTTCAGGTCAGTTACTATTTGGTGAATAAAAAACACTCTGATTAGTCTTCTTTGTCTTGAAAATTAACATCAGGTACCAGGACAACAGGCCCACACAACGGTGGTGGAGTTTGCTCGACAAACAGTCTAGTTATACCCAAGAAAGTAAGTTTACAAAGAGGAGCTTGCATGGCTCTGGTTAGATATCTAGTGAAAGCTTCCAGTCTCCATCCAGCACACAAAGAAACTGAGAGACCCCTATGTCTGACTAGATAGTCTGAACCTCCTCACATGCATGGCAGAGTATAGTGAAAGAGCAGTGTCAGTCAACCTTGACAATGTAGATGCACATAAATTGTATACCTAAAAGTAATTTTTCTACCACAGTAGATCAGCGATAAAGGCGTACATGCACTGGATGTAATAAGTGCTGCATCTCAGCTGACATTTCTAATTTGATGCTTCGATAGTGACACTGTAGGCTACATTTTTGTAGCACATCAGCACTCAGCACCGTGACAGGTCATGTCAGTGTATAATTTTCTTGTACAGTGACATGAAGGATGCCTCGTGGTCTATAATCTGCTTCTCATATTCAGACACCAGCTAAAATACTAGTCTCTCTATAAAGTTTCTACATTTTCCTTCAATTACTGGATGTATGACACCGTGCCTGTAATATATTCAAATGTATCAACATTTAATTGGTGGTATGAGTGGTATGCAGAAAGTTTTCAGAATTTTTATTTAATTATTTATCATCAGTTGAAGGTGCAGAGAAATGATTTATGATAAAATCATTTTGTTGGAGCCCAGTCCAAGTACAAACAATATGCTGCCAACTCCTCTACAAAGAGACAGAATAGGAGAGAAATTTAAATAGATGTCTTTTGAGAGAAACAGCTCTGCAGATCTTCAAGGACACAGGAGAATCTTGTTAAAATACCATTGCCACACCCTGCATAACCAGGGGCATTCTAGTTTTAGCATTTCCATTATTCACATTTATCTTTGTTGAATGCTAAATGTGTTGGCTAAAATTCTACCAAAGGCTAATATTGTACACATAAATCAGCGTTGCTGGCACTGTTAGAAATTCTAAATGTGTGTTGTTCACAACTAAAATTTGACTCACAACTGTTCAAAGAGTTTCTATAGATTAATAATAATCTTTATTTATAGAGCACTTTTAAAACCAACATTACAAAGTGCTTTACATAAAGCAGTTATGACATAAAAACATATATAAAACAATACAAGAAACAAAAGTCACTTCAAAATATGAAATAAAATCAGGTAAAATCAGCGAATGCTCTACGATACAAGTATGTCTTAACAAGGGATTTAAAAGAGTTCACTGATTCAGCCGACCTAATTTCTTCGGATAGATTGTTCCAGAGCCTCGGTGCCCTAACTGCAAAGTCCCCTCTCAGTTTCAGCCAGGTCTCTGGGACCACTAAAAGCCCCTTACTTGAGGATCTCAAGTTACGAGCTGGTGTATAAGGTACTAGTAGGTCAGCAATATAGCAAGGGGCGAGACCATGTAAAGCCTTAAATGTAATCAGTAAAATCTTAAAATCAATTCTAAAACTGGGAGCCAGTGTAACGAGGCCAAAACAGGAGTGATATGATCACGTTTCTTGGTTCTAGTTAAAAGCCTGGCAGCTGAATTCTGCACATACAGTAGCCGAACAATAGATTTCCGATTCAGGCAGGAATTATAGATTAAGTGCTGCCCTTTCTCAAATTTAAGACATTTCCCATAGTCATTACACAACTGCGTGCATTTTTCAGTAGTTAAGCTTTATTTGCAGTAAAAAAGCCATTCTTTCCTCTGTGCCATAAAACAAATCTACCAACCATCTGGCATATTTCAAAATATAACTTAATAAGATAAAACATAGTAGAAGCATTTCGACCATGCATAGAATCTATTAAGTTAAAGGTCCAGTGTGTAATATTTCTAAGGATCTAATGACAGAAATGCAATATCAAAACCATAGCTATGTTTTCAGTGGTGTATAAAGACCTTACATAATGAAACGTTGTGTTCTATGGAATTCGCCATGTTGAGCCGCCATGTATATACAGTAGCTTAAAACGGACAAACAGCGCTACAGAATGCGTTTCATCTATACACTGAAAAGGTTACGTGACTCCATTCTTCTTCTTCTTCTTGTATAATTCTGACAGTGTGGACGCTCATCACTACATCTAATACGTATGTTTGAGGAAGAAGAAGTAATCATTTACAGCAGTCATCAGTAAATAAGTTTTGCATCAGTGCAATTACATTTAGTGGAATCACATTTTCTTATAGCTATTTGAAAGGTGGGTCAAGCAGGCAATACTCTTTTTAATGTTTTGAATTTTTCAAAGTAAAAGCTCCCAATTCAACTCGAAATTAAACATTGCAGCACATTGCATGCTTTCATTTTGCAGGCAAAAAACCTAAAGAGGAAGTGATTATGTGAGTAACTGTTGCTGCCATGACTGAGATCTATTTCAGCACTTGTTAAAGTATTTATTTGTTTTTATTTTTTGCCGCTATCAAAGTACCATAAGCTGAAAGATGGGGGGGGTCTCACTGCTAGATGCCACTAAATCTTACACACTTAACCTTTAAAAGTATTCAAATTTGAACACAGAGTGGAGTAATGTGTGATTTTGTTGTTTTTCAGACTCTGACGTGGTGAGCTTCGATGGCCACAGCAGCCTTCTCTACAGGTTGAGTCCCAGGCCAAGGCAAATGACCGGGGAGAGCATCTCTCTGAACTTTAAAACTCTGAGGAATTCTGGGATACTGCTTCACGCAGAGGGACAGAGCGAGCACAGCCTCACCCTAGAGTTAGAGAACGGAAAGGTTCTCTTGCTCCTCCGAAAAGGTACAACTCTGAAATCCTCATGCACACAATGTCATGATGAGTCGAATTATAAAACAGATACTTGTAGCAGGTTTATTTCTAATTGGTCAAACACCATTTTTTATTAAATATGTTACGTGACTATTTACTTCCAAATGTTGTGTTCTGCTTTAAAGAAAACATCCAAGAATATGCAAATACATTGGTAACTATTGAATTAGAAGCCATATTACCTATTTGCATGGAATGACTCTTTAATAGTTTTGTCTCCACTAAGATGCAAGGGATTATGTCACCAAGCTATGCATCTGTAGGTAACAAATCCATGCTGCCTGCCAGATCCCTATCTGCACATGTGCAAAAGTGGTCCTGTCTGTCAAAAGAGGTTATCACAAATGCGCCTGTTCATAATTACTCAAGTGTTGTTGTCTGTTCTCACATCAGGGCATCAAGTACTGTTGTTTTCAGAAAGGCTAACAAAATGTTATTTGATGCAAAAGGTACCCTTCAGCGTCTGTATGAGACTCCACCAGGCACGTCTGTATATGAAGCCCTGTCTAGCCCGGAAGCGCCAACAGCTAGCTAGGTAGCTAGCTATGTTAGCATAAAAGGCGTTGACAGCTTCCCAAAGCCCCTAACCATATCACAGGGGTGTGTGCTTAAACCTAAGTTAGTGATTGTAGCTGCTAACCTGCTAAGACCAGCTAACCCCACAATTGTGCTATCAGCTAGGGTTAGCCTCCTTTGTGTTGCTACTTGGAGAGATTGTTGTCATTAGAAATTAAAAATGTACTGTTGAATAAGGTTTTTCATATCTTAAGTATATTCCTATTACATCACAATGAAGAGTTTTATCTCCAGTGATTAAAAAACATTTTGTGATCTTGATTTGAAAGATTTACTTTGATCATTTTGAATAGGCAGTTTTGTGGTAGGCTAACCTTCTTTGACTGAACCACTTTTGAAAATGTGCAGAACGGATCAAGCAGGCAGTACAGATTTGGCACTGACAGCATCTACTGCTTGTGATAACATGCATGAATTTCTTTGCTCTGGTTAGTATGTGGTTGTTTGTTTAGCAGTATCAGTAAGCTATGAGTTTGAGCAAATCTAGCTGGCTGTCTTATTTCTCTTTCTCAGATCTAACAGGTTGGTTGCCCACTAGTTTCTGTTCTGCTGTCTACTGTACTTATACTAAACAAAACTATAAACGCTTTTGTTTTGCCAATATAATCAGCCAGCCCAAGGCACACCTGTGAGGTGGATGTATTATCTCGGGCAAAGGAGAAATGCTCTCTGACACAGATTTTGACTGATTTGTGACGAATGTTTGAGAGAAATAGGCCTTTTGTGTAGTCTTAGATCTTTGAGTTCAGCTCATGATGAATGGGGGCCAAAACAAAAGTGTTGCGTTGATAATTTTGTTCAGTGAATTTTCAGTATTTTTTTGTATTGTGCCTCGCTGATTTTACACACAAAGTTCAGTTTACTTGTCCTGAGCACTACCACTCAGCCAGTGAAAACAGTTGTATAATTTCTTATTTAGCTCTGGAGGGAGTCTCCAGTGCCTGAAGAAATAGTTCTTTGTACTGGGCTTTAGACTTTTTTAACAGAAAGCCTCCATTACAGGTGTGGGGTTTGAAAGTCAACGGCATTTCGGAGGGTTGAATAAAAGATACAATCCGGGGAAATGTAGCATCCAGTGTTTTTGGAGCTTGACACATACTAGATACTAAAAGACAGAATATTTCAGTATCTGCTGTCCATTATTTTTTTTATCTCCTTCCTATGAGTTCCCTAACTTTATTGAATATGAAATTGTTGGAGTGCTCATTTTTTGGCTGAGTTCATGTTCTTTTGGTTGTTGTTTAGCATGTATATTTTTTCAAGCAGTTGATTTACGTAGTGGTGAAATACTTATTATTCAGACAAGCATTAGAGAAATATTTCCACTCACAGTCATTTGATTCATGTGTCATTTTGCTTTACTATTCTTCATTTCAGCTGCATCTAAACTGCTGAGCTCATGTCCTATAGTTTATGCTGCTTCTACGCTTAGCTGCACTGAGTTCATATCCATCCATCCTGAAGTCTTGGGCATAACAACTACACATACATTCATTCATAAGAGATTGTCCTCTTACCAGACTACTATATTACTTTTGTGATTTTAATATGCGTAATTAATTAAAAGTCTTAGCCTGCTGCTGCAGTTGGTGGATTTGATTTATCCGTCTCAATTCAGTACAACAACAGTTTATTTTCTTTGTGGTCTGAGGAGTGTAGCAGCTGGTGCCTGGCCTGTAGAATAACTGGTTTTGGCCTCTCTATGCCATGTATTTTTAGCTGGAGTAGTGGGGCGGGTTATTAGGAGTGAGATATTTCAGAACTAACCATTACCCAATTATTCATTAATACAGTCTTTCCTGTCCTGTACTCTAGCTACCAATCATTAGTGTATCTACTCCTTGTTTTTTTGTTATTGAGGAACAACCCATTAGCAATTCATTAATTATCAGGTCACTCCTGATTTGTTCCTTACTCTTTCCTCAGTAGTCACTCACATATGTGTTTACCATGTATCACTAAAATGTTAGACAATAGGAGAAAATTTGCCATTCGTAAACCAATGTTTTGCAATGAAAAAATGCCATATAAGGGTAGTAAAACTAAAGTTTGAACTTAACATAAATTGTTACCAATAGTTAAGAATGGCCACTACCTTGAAAGAGTGACAACAAATGGGGTTAATTGTGTAGCATCATCATTTCTTTGCTGCTACACAAAAATTAGGCACTGTCATGAGTTTCTCAGGTTGGGGAAGTTGTCATGAGCAGCCGTCTGTGATTTGTGTCTGAATTGTGGCCAGAAGCAGACTTCGTTGATGCATATGTTTTCTCTCAGCCTGTAACTTGTTCCCTGCACACTGATGTTTGTAAGTGCCAGGTTTATTTATTCAGCTTCATCTGCCATATAGAGCACACATGAATAAACATCAGAGTCCGCCTTACGTCGGGTCGATCCAAGATGCCAACGTACTTGTGAAAAAGTGAATTTTGAAACATCAATCTCCAATCACTGGACTGTCAGAATCATAACCATGAAAACAATCAACTATGATGACGAAAGAAATGAAAGATGTTTTCAGGAACTAAGAGAATCTTTTTTTCACAGGTAGATAAAAGGACAATATAACTTTATTTTCAACAATTGAAGCATGTATTTTTAACTGTCCTTATATTCTTACACATGCACATAGCCATAGTACATTTCTTCAGAAGGGCCATCACTGCGTAGCATCCCATGAGCAGTTTTGTCGGTTCAGTTCCTTGCTGTATGGCACTAAAGATATAACACCAGCACATCTAATTCCAGGCACCCCTTACTTGAACTTAAAAAAATAACTTTGACTACAGAGGTGATTAACAATTTCCACATTTACCTGCATTAGATTATCATTAGTTTGTGCTGGTCTGGCCCCCACCCTAATGGCCCATTATGAGAGTTTTTTCCCCCTGTGTACCCTAAGCAGCCTTAAGCAGCACTTAACAGAAGATACTTAGTTCCACTCTGTTTGCCTGGAGCTGTCCAAACTGTGAATAAATACATTGGCTTATTAAAATGTATGCAGTCTCTCCAAAAGCATCCCATTTTCTCTCTGCTGTACATTCATCAAAATGTCGGTTTATAGTTCTGTGGCTCACTAGTTTATAATTAAGCTTGGTTCTTTTCTGCCACTGGAATATTTTGTGAAAGTAAATATACCAGGAATCAATGTTCACTGATCTTGTGCCTTCTGGCTGAGCTTTTGTAAGGTAAAGACTGAGAAAGGTTTTGGAAAGGAAGACAGGATATATAATTCAGAGAGAAATAAGAGAGAGTAAGTAAGTGAGCTCTTTGGGTGGAGAGGTCATCCCGTTCATTTTGTGTGAGTTTACAGCACGCTAAGTAAATGCAAAAGTTGGATCTGTTGAGTTTATCTATGTGGTTAACTCCACATTCCCAAAGGAGTTGACAGGAGCTGCCTGTGAAGCTCAGAGTGTCAGGTAATAGCTGTTGAAATAGAGAAGATTGATTTGTGGTTGTATTAAAACTGCTAGGGCTGGAGGTTCAATTGCTGTTGGAGCCTCCGTCACCTAATAACGGACTGATGGGACTATTAGACAGAGCACCAGAAATATGTCAAAGTGTCAATGTTTCAAAAGTGCTGGTCTGGTTGTGTACTATTTATTTTTATTTGTTTTTTTGATCATTCTCAGTACAAAATTGAGAATCCCAAATTTCAAAAACATCCTATTTTCAGGTCAAAAATGAAGGTCTCCTCTCAAAATCATTCAATCTTGCTGAAAAACCAAACTTTGTACTCGGACAGGACACAAAACAGTCTACAGTACTGTCTAAGATAAATTCAAAACAATACTACAAAAACTGGTGATAAGTAATGTTGCTTGTAGATCTCCCCATCAAAAAACATTTTCACATGATGAACACAATAAAAGAAACAACAACAATACATTTGCATTTTTATTCTTCAGTGTACTTTACAATACAACAAACCAAACAACTAATTCTTCTGCCCCAGGATCCTGTCTTTGGTCTGGGACAGGCCAGAAATTATTTTCCTCCTCCTCCTCTTCTTTCATATCTTTCTGGATCCATCGTTCCAAAACTGAATGAACTGACTCTGGCACTTTTATCTATCTATTGAAGGTTCTGATTGGTGTGTTATCAATTATGACTCTATGCTAATTGAGCTCAAGTTTTGCTGACTTGACTGAACTATATTGAACGTTAGTGCTTTCTAAATGACCACATGATTTAGGCAATGAGAAATTAAGGGATTTGTGTGTAGAGTTTAGGGAAATGGGTGTGCTTTTTTTGAAAAATGTTTTTTAAATTATAGTTCAAAAGCTGTTTAAGCAACTGAGAAAAACTCTTTTTTTAGCACTTATACATAATTGTTACCTGTGAAAATGTCAAATTTTTCCTGTCGTGCATTTGTTATCTCTAACTACAGTAGATAAAAAACAGATGCTATGTCGATGCAGACGATGACTCATTCTGGATACAGTCTATCAACACAGCTGTCACAGTGATGGGTGGTCTGTGTGTCATGTTCAATACTGCAGTATCGACTTACCATGTTATTCTACTTTATCCAAAGTGATTTATAGGAAGGTGTCTCAGCTGTTTTTAGTCTTACAGGGTTGTAAAACAGCAGCTTAGTCTTTATCCAAGGAGCAACATGCTCATGTCAGAGAGGGCCAGCTATGCTTAAGTTTACGGCCCACTGTTGACTCATTCCAGCAACACAGGGGCAATGTTTGACTCACAATGACAAGCTGATTAGCCACATAGCCTAAGAGGCTCAAATGGTACTTAGTCACTTGTTGAAGTCGAAGGGTTTTGAAACATGGCTTCTTCAAACGCTTCTTTATGGAGTTATTGCTGTGGAAATGTTCAGAGATTGCTGATTGTTGCAGATCTTTAAAAATTGCTGATTGTGTTGATTGTAGACAGCCACCTTAAAAAGGGAGAGGGGTTGAAAGGAAAGAAACCATCACAATGTCTGCTTGATTCTAGCAGTACAGAAGCAATTTTACAATGTACAATAATACAACATTTAAATTTACAAAAGGTTGACTAAAGCAGCAGTGGAATATCACTGTAGTAATAATCTTTTCTCTTTATTACTTTTTTGGGCAGGCTTCTTTGAAAGTCTTCAAACACATAAGATTTCCAAAAAAATTCACTTGTTCAGAGGTTGCACGTTATGCTTATGTAGATTGATTGTGTGCATCATCTCAATCATTTAAGCTGAATAGAATGAAATGAAATGCTGAAACAATTACAGCAGGCTGTCATCTGATAAGACCTGTCAGTGTCCTCCAACAAAATGAAATTTGGAGCTGCAGCGAAAAGCCGTAATGCAGAAGCAGACAGCAGATGATTAGGTGATATTGCCTTGGGGAGCTGTCTGGAATGATCTAACACATAAACCTACACTGTAAGAAGTAAAAAAGGCTTTGAGAAACTTTAAGAAGCTTCTCATGTCATAAAAACAAGAGAAGTTCAGACTCACTAAAAGACAACCTCAGTGAAGATCACACAGGGGAACTCCCAAAAGTTTCTTGAAGTACTGCAGGCATGAAGGGCACTAGAACAAACATTATCAATGTGAAGGATCTTCTTTGCTGATAAAGCTAATTGGAATTCAAACCAAATATACACCTGAAGGGTTTAAACCCCATGCTTATCTGTCAGTATGAAAGAATGTCCTGTACTATATTTAACATTATTGATATTTATATTTATTACCTTGTCCTTCCTAATCATTTAATAATGCCCTATGGAGATTTCTGGTAAGCAAATAAAAGTTATGTTTACATTTAGTATTACTCACCAAAACACACTGTGTATATCTTTGAGGTCAAACAACCATGTAAAATGCATTGCAGTGCATTGCATTTTGAATCCCACATTGTTAACATCCATGTTTTCTTGCTACCTTCTTCCCAGCCTTTGTTGGTGCAATGTGGCATATCTTGGCGCCACCACCTTTATATCAGTGGAAGAGTGTAAAACCATTGTCCATACAACACACTGTATTACATTAGTAACATCGATTAGGCTATGTATCTAATGTAGCTGACATTAGCAACGTAGCATGGTAACAACGTAACCAACGTAAAAGTTACGCAACCCATGTAACTTAAATATGAACCAAAAATTTATATTGTCTTATTATTTAATTTTTTTTTTTTACTCAGGAAGCGAACGCCTGCCTCCTGGGTCAGGGACCAACTTACCATCCACCCTACCACCCCTCCACCCCTCCACCACCTTAGTGTGGGACTTCCATGGCTGTTTAAATCCCAATCATGCTGTTTTACCTGTGAAAATAGGTGTAAAATAGCACACTGTTTCTGTACAATAGAAGTCAATGCAATCTAAACTGCGTGAAGTGACAAAGAAAAAAAAGGTTTGAATACAACACAAAAATGACTAAAGAAATCGGCGTGTTATTCATACTCCTTTTGATGATACCAGGCACCATAAACAAACTCTGCTCTATAGAGCTAATATAGGTCAAAACACCACAGGGTCTTCCTCGGGAAAAAGGGATGTTATACTTCTATAATATTAGATTAAAATGTGACAAATATGGAACGACAACAGCAAAATAATATAACAATACAAGAAAAGAAAAACAACATAAGGCATTTACTTGACTGCTAGACGCTTTAGTTCACACTCACACCAGAAACTCAAACGGTGAAATTCATCTATTTATCACTTGCACAGTAGGTGTTACTGGAAGTTTGGTTGTGATGAGTTTCATTCATGGCAGAATGGATAAGTAGGAATGCTCTTCTGGCAAGGTTGTATAAAATTGGATGGTGAGACAAAGCTAGCTTTCTCCATTTTGGACTCTGGTTCCCTTGTTCCCCAGCACTGGTGAGATGGTTTGCAAATAGGTCAGTGGCATTTTGAACTTCACCAAAGTTGAAATAACTTTACCTCAGCAAGAAAATTCACTTCATCACACAAATTTATAGTTTACAAATTTATAGTATACAAGCATGACTTCTAGACGACAGGGTTGCAATGGAAGATCGGTAATGACTAAATACACTTTATTTCCCCTTTTCTCTCTCTCTCTCTGGCATGTGCCAACATCAGTCTGCTGATGATTAAGTACACTTCACTTTTTCCTTCTCTATCTCTGTCTGCCTCCTTCACTGTCTGTAGTCTCTCTCTCTCTCTGCTATGCCAAGCATCTGTCTGACAGATCAATGATGATTGATGACTGAACACATTGGATTCTGTCGGCCTCTGTCTGTCTCCACTTCTCTTTCTGTTCCTTTTCCCACACAGACAACATTGTCTCCTTTCAAACAATATCTAATTCATATTTAATGACTGAGTGCATTTAGCTCTCTTCACCTCCTTCTCTCAGCAGAAACTCTGCGCTGTGCCAACACTTTATGGAGTGCAGAGAACCAGCACTATTTCCTTTGTAATTTATTCATGCCTTTCTACCTCTTTCTCAACCACCTTTAGTGTTCATTATGTGCTGTCACCTGCCTTTTTCTGGTCCTTTCTTAGTTGTAGATGTACAAGATTTGGTTCTGGTTCTGAGATGTGATCCCCACATAAGGAGCAAACTGAGATACGTGTATACTTTGTACCAGAGAGAAAAGGAAAGGAGAAGAAGCTACAATTCCTACCATGCTGTTGACAATAAAAATATATCAGAGTAGGATTCTTTCCCTGAATAAAACATTAGGAAAAAACTTTTTACAAAAGACACAGTTTCTACAAAGGGGGAAAAACTCATGAAATGATGTAAAAATTATATGAAATTCAGCAACCTCAAATATTTACTATCAGGATCAGTTTCACACATCTGCTCCAACTCATTTTATTTTGTTTTGGTTTTTTTTTTAATATATATATCAACTTTGTTCAGATTCTCAACCTCTCCTTAATCTGCAATAAACATATATTGATCCCATTCCTTGTGTTCCAGGCAGGAGTTTTTCTCCTGGCAGCCAGCATCTTGTGTCTCTGGGCAGCTTGTTAGATGACCAACACTGGCACCACATTGCAGTGGAGCATCACAGCACTCACCTCAACCTCACTGTGGACAAAAGCACGCTATGGGTGCAGATTCCACCGAGATTCACCCACTGGGACCATGACCAGGTGTGTTTGTTTCTGTGTAGGGGTGGGATGCACACAAACAGTAAAACACCTACTTACAGTCACACCTGCTCAAATGTAATTTTTTATATGTATTTATTTTTTGTCTGTGCTTGCCTTTATGTTCATGTTTTTCTCTGTACAGATGAGTGTGGGAGCAGACCAGGGACATGGCTCTCAGGGGTCAGTCAGCCCACACAGAAATTTCCACGGCTGTTTGGAAAATCTTGTTTACAACGCTGTGAACCTGGTAGACCTCGCTAAACAGAGTGACCAACGGGTCACTGTGAAGGTAAACTGGCTCACAGTGCGCTAATGAAAAGAGTGTTTGTGTGTTTATACCACATGTACACTGTAGACACCAGAGACATAATATACACTATGACATTTGGTGGATGCAACAGTATATCTGATCTATTTGACATTTGTCTGGCTTTTAAAGTAGCATAAAATTAAATGTAAATGAATATTGTACTTAAGTACAGTACTTGAGTAAATGCACTTTACATTACATTCCACAACTGGGAATGGAAAATGCATGTTTGACCGATAGCAGTTGTCCATTAAAATCATGTAACAAGACACCTAAAACAAACACTCGGTCAGCAGATAAACCGCAGTTCTATCAATCTCTACTCAATCTCTATCTGTTAATTATCCATTATGTATTAACCACTGCCACTCTCTTAAAAAATAATGTTGTTTAAATATATGCTACGTCTGTGTGTTTTGCTGGAAAGCTGTAACAGCATCATGATCAAAATGCATAAAATGGCAATAAAGGTGTAAAAAATGTGTATATCTGAATCTTTATCTCTGAAAAAGCAAAAATGTTATCTTAAAGTGCACTAGAAGAAGTTAGAAAAATATCTCCTCACTTACACGCCTTTCACTGTAAATGAGAAGGCATGTTTGTGTATCACTGCGGCATTCTCCTCTTCAGTCTGCATTACTGTATATAGCTTTAACTACCCCACAAAGAGCTTTCAGATTTGATCAAGTGTCCGTGTGTTGCATTCTCCACTGAAAATAGAAACCCAATAGGGAACCTGGGATGTAACATAGCCCTGTTGGTGCCCTGGCAGTGCACTTACTGCAATTACCACTTCTCAAAACTATGAGCCTGCATACAGAGATGACCAACTGCTCCCAGTACCTTAATCACAGTTAGGTTTCTCACTCTCTTCTCCTCTGTTTTTCTGTCTCTCACCCCTTCTGCTCCCCCATACTTCTTCTACGACCTTAGAAAGCTGTTTTGTGACATTGGTGCCTTCAGTTTGGTCTACTGGTGCTTATTCTAAGCCTAGCTATTATCATTATGGTAATGCACTCATGCTCTTTAAGGAGACTTGCTGATGAGATCTCTGTGCAGCAGGGCTGCCACACAGCCTCGCTAAAGAATTCATATTCATGCGTTATCGTGTTTTCCCTCTTTTCCTGTAATAATTTCTCTCTCTCTCCATATCTTTCCCCCTCTCCTCTTTTCCATCTATCTCAGGGTAATGTGACCTTTTCTTGTGCTGAACCCGTTTTTGTTGCAATGACATTCACCAGCCCCCAGAGCTTCCTCTGGTTGCCAGGGGTGACAGAGCCGTCATCACTGGGGACGTCTGTGGGGCTTCAGTTTCGGACATGGAACAAGGCGGGACTGCTGCTGACCTTTGATCTCCCAAAGCAAGGGGTTGTGGTCTGGCTGTACCTGAGCAAAGCTAGGCTTTATCTACAGATCCACAAGTCTGGCAGGGCGCTGCTGGAGCTAAATGCAGGTCAGTCTGACCCCTAGCTTCCATCTTATTATTTAATTTCCTCACCTCAAGTGTCTCCATTTGTGTGCAGGAAATGACTTGTGTTTTAAGTAATGTAACCCAGCATGAGTAGAACGCCTTTATTTTAAATGATGTAATTTGTCTTTTGTTTCTGTGAGTGTCGTCTTGCAGCAAACTGAACTTTTACAATGGTTACTTTATACATTATATCCATTTAAAGACACAGAGCTGACAGGACAGACAAAATCAATTTCACACAATTTTCCCAGCAGTGCCAGCAAACCTGAAGAGCAGGGTAATCCATCCATCCATGTTTGCTGATTCAACAGCATTGTATGGTAGTTGAGCGCGACCTCTGATCTCTGTGACACAAAGCAATCCCAGAAAATTTCCCTATAGGGAACAACAAATGAATGAAGGTTTAAATTTTAACCTTCATGAACTTAAAATTTAGACAGTCAGAATCCTTTTGTACAGTATGCTGTATCTTGTTTGTGTGTGTCCTCAGGTTCAGCTCTGAATGATGGTCAGTGGCACTCTGTGGAGCTGATCTCCAGACGAGGACATCTGACTGTTGCTGTAGACGGAGATGAAGGAGCCTCTGCCCATGCCAGCCCCTCATTTCTTGTTTCCACAGGAAGTCAACTTTTCTTTGGTGGTAAGAGAGGGATAAACAAAAGAACACAAGCATTATTCTGACTGGGTCAGGGTGAACATCATGGTTTCCTCTCTCCTGTGCAGGTTGCCCTGCTGAAGGGAGCAGCCATGAGTGTATGAACCCCTTCAAGACTTTCCAGGGCTGCATGCGTCTGCTGACTGTGGACAACCAACCAGTGGACTTGATCATGGTGCAGCAGAGGCTGATAGGAAACTACAGCCACCTGCAGATTGACATGTGTGGCATCATCGACAGGTAAGACCTAAAACCTCTGATATACCACATGATAATATTTCTCCAGAGGAGATTGACATAACAAATGGTATGCTAAACGCTAAATGTCTTTTGACATTTATTTATCCAGGAAAGGTTTGTTCGGCACATATTATATGTGCGTTACAAGGCATTTTCAGAAAAGAGGAACAATGTTAAAATGTTTGATTTTGTTGTCAATCTTCCTTTGTAACCTCAGTTAATCTCTGAAGGCTCTGTGACTGGATTATTAGACAGCAGTGGATTGGATACAGAAGTAATTATGGCAACAGTCTCAATGTGTTCCAAACTGTTTCCTTGTTAATAAAACAATCCAGTTATATTTGTCTGTCTAGCATCATATGAGGTGCAGCTTCCTCTCTCTAAGCTGAAATGTGGCTTTGTTTTTTTTGTTTCTTCAAAATGCAATTTATTTGAGAGAAGCAGTGGTACAGTATTGAATGGACTGTTTTATTTAGTGTTGGTAGGCTTTGTGTCTTTGGGTGTGAGGTTAAATATTTTTGTGAAATCGTGTCAGTGGATAGAGAGTATTGGCAATATTGCCACCACCTTGCTTATGTACATTCAAGAGAGGCAGACTATTCCCATGGGGATAAACAATTACAAAGTCTCCTATATAAACTCTGTTCTACTGTGTGAATAAAGCACAATACAGAGTTTTTCCTGAACTCAAGTCAGAAACACCAAATTACCTAATTTAACCTCAAATGAAGCTGCTGGTTCATTATGAAAACTGTATTTGTTCATCTGTTTGTGATTAACTTGTGCATTTTAGATACTAATAGCAATAAATAGCAGAAGAAGAGCAAAGTAAAGTTTAACACAATTTACAAAATTCCTGGTGCCTCAACTTTTTATGGACATCAAATTTTATAAGCATATAGAGTCATATGCTGGGGACTTTGTTGAGCCAACACAGATATTGTACACTGAAAAATCCAATATCACCGTTGGACAAAATCAATATTTTAGACACTTCTGTATTATTAAATACTGGATAAACTGTGGCTTCTAATATGTCTCTTTTCTCTGTCTGTATTGCAGAAAATGTCAAGTCATGCTCCGTTGTGTCAGTTTAATTTTGTGTTGTGTGTGAGGAATAACACATTGCTCTCAGACATTACATGACATTAGACCTTTTTCCAAATCATTACAGACCACTTGTATATGACATACATATTATCTTCTGAGCAGCTTTTGTTTCAATAAAATGTCAGCTTGAAAGATTGACTTGCACTTCTCCAACCCTTCACCTTCAACCTACCGTGTACTTTCCTGAAATAAGCACTGCTTGACTGGTGAATTTATCAGTCAGTCTCAGGGGAAAAAAAGACACGTTCTGCAAGATATGCACATTTGCAGATAAGCGAGGCAACAATCGACTGCCAGAGTTTAAAATTCATATATTTAAAAGCAAAACGCATCGGAGTTAATACAACATACTGCACCTGCTTCCATCCTGACTTACTTTTAGATAAAAGGAAAGCAAAGAAATTGGTGCTAAAAATCTGACAAGCTTGCTGAGTAAGGATTTTTCTAACAGCGTATTTCCCACTGACTGAAAGATTAAATATACATGCTGCTCTCTCTTTCTCTTTCAGTCTTTCTGCAGTCACAATTCATTGACCTAATTTCCCCTTCCGAATATGTTTACCCAGACGCCGCTGAGCTCCATTCATCCCAACCTACATCCCCTTTGTTGCTCCAACCTTCCTTCCCCTCCTTCAATCTGTCACTTAACCTAATTCCCCTTCCTGGATTTCTCTCTCCCTTTTTTCTCTACTGTATCTCCATCATTTTCCCTTTTTCCTCTCACTCTTTCCCATGTCCTAACCCTTTGTTGGACCCCAGTCCTAACACAGTGTTGACATTGAGATGGCGAGAGTCCGAGTTAAAAGCAACAAAGTTTTCTCAAACTTCTTTCCACTGTGTGTATTTTGGATGCTACAGCCCATGATAAAAGTATCCATGAAGTAAAATAATAACACCAGAAACCACTGCTGGTAAACAGGAAACTTTCAAGTCATGTCCACAGAAGACAATAAACAAGCATTTCTTAAAGAACTTTTCTTCCATTCAGTGTTCTCAGAAAGATGTTTTCCGACAGGAGGAACATTTAGGAGTGCCTTCGCCTCAGCTGTTATTGGTGTAGGGACACTTTTCTGAGCACTTACACTTCACACTGCCTCAAAAATGTAGTTACACATATTCACTCATGGGGACTAATTGCTGTGCTCCAACGCACCATGACTGCTGCAGTGGAAGGAAGGACAAGGAGAATTAAAGTAGCATTTCTGATTTACTCCTTCTGCATTTCCTATTCAATCCTATATTCATGGAGTCAAATGTAACAAACAATTAGAATTATGAAGCATTTTGGAGAAAGGCCAAAAAAGCCCTTTAAATCACAAACCATATAGGTTTTTAAGTTTCATTATGACTGCCTAATTGGATTAGTGTAAGCAGTTTTTATTATTTATAATTATTAACAAATTCTTTCAAAAGATAAAATCAACAATAAAAGAAAAGTATGTCTATCCAAAGCCTGATATTGCTTATGCCTTCATGTCATATATTGTAACCCTGTTGTCATCTAATAACGTCATAATGTTGCACTGGGTTTAATATATTAGGCAGTACAGACAGAACCAAGAAGTAGTTAGATATTGAATGCAGTGAAAAGTAAATTCCCACCACTGGTCATACACTTGTTGGTTGTCTGTTTCTGTTCCGAAGTTGGCTTGAAAGAATATGTATAAGTCATGAGTAATAAAGTTTAACTGAGGGTGCCTCTTCAAGAAAACGAAAGACTGAGCAGATTATTGGGATTGGGAAGTCTAAATATGTTCTTTTTTTGTCACTTAGGTGTTCTCCGAGCCATTGTGAACATGGAGGCAGCTGCAGTCAATCATGGAGCACCTTCCACTGTAACTGCTCCAGCACCGGCTACAGCGGAGCCACCTGTCAAAGCTGTAAGGGCACGAAGCTTTGGTGGTTGTTGTTGTTTAAAGGTCACAAACACCTACATGTGTGTGTGATTGCACTTGTGTTCACATGTTTCCTGTAATGAGACAACCTGCTACTTATAACTTAAGGTCCCTGCACACATTACTGTGGCACAAGGGTCGGGCTGAGAGCAAACCTCTTTCTGGCAATCACTATGTGACTCGAGAGTTGAGCTGTCTCAGTCCTGAGGAAACCATTTGGCAAGAGGGAGAGGAGATGTAAAAACAAGAGAGGAGGATAAAGAGAGCTAGAAAGGTTAAAAAAGAGGGAAAATTAAGAAATAACATTATATGGCTCTACTTTAAAAGATACTCTTCATTAATAGTCCAATTTCTGCCACAATGCAGATTCTCTGGAGAAAGTTGTTGTTAGTCATTTGCTTCTTTGCCTATATATATTGCCTATATATATATATATATATATATATATATATATATATATATATATATATATATATATATATATATATATATATATATATATATATATATATATATATATATATATACATATATATATATATATATATATATATATATATAACATATGTTGTGTTCTGTGTGAGAATCTCAACCCTACTGAGCATTGTGAATTCATTATCATATAGGCCTAACGGGATGTGCTAGCCTAGCTTGGTCCAAAGTAATAAAATCTACCTAACAGCAACTCTAATTAACACTTCTTATCTTGTGTGTTTAATCGGTACAAACACAGAAAGTATAAAGAGGACGCATGGTTTCAGCGGGGTTATGTGCCACATTATTCCTTAGACTGGCTCAATAAATTCCCCTGATGTTTATTCTAATTGTTTGTTTTTTTTCTTACATATATTAAATTACATTTACATTAATTTAGTTGACACTTCTATCCAAAGGTACTTACATTGAGCGCATTTCAAACTGTTGTTAAAGTTGTCAAAGAACCATTGATGAGGTGGGTGAGGAAAGGAAAGAAGTCAGGAGCAGTAGACTGAAGAAAGTCAGAGGGCATTGAATAAAGAGGTCAAGTGTTTGGGCAGTGGGAGGTAACCAGGATTAGTACCTCATTTGGAAAGAGGGGTGAAAAGGAAATTAGAAAAGGAGATGAAGAGGTGGTGTCAGCAGGTGGGTGCACAGTGAATACCTTAGCTACAGTATGGCAGCGTAAAATGTTAAGCAGAATGCATTAGCCTTAAAAAATATAAACATTACAGTTTTTTATTTAATATTTTATATTGTGCCTTTTACTAAAGGATTATTGTGGAGAGGAGTGTCAGTTTGGATTTGTTGTAGGAAGAAGCAGTGGAAAAGATTGAGACAATGTCTTGTCGTCTCCATTGTAAATGCACTTCCAACGCAGTTTTCAACCAAAAAAGCACACAAAAGTAAAGATAATGTAAACATAAATACCTGGGATGTTGTTATGATGACAATGAAGCTGTGTGTTTGTCTCTTTCTCCTCAGCGATATACGAGCAGTCCTGTGAGGCGTACAAACACAAAGGCAACACGTCAGGGTATTATAACATTGATGTGGATGGCAGCGGACCCATCAGACCACAGCTAATATACTGCAACATGACAGGTAGCTGACACACAGATCAAAACACAACAAACAGACACCCTCTCTCTCTTTTCATCCTGCCTCTATTTCTGTCAGTCGATTCTGCTGAGTAAAACATCTTGAAGGGGAAATTTTCAATACCGTATGTACAAAATTCATGCAGTGTATTTTTTTCCCTCTTTATTCCGTTTTTCTCTGTTCAACAGAGGACATAACATGGATGGTGATCCAACACAATAACACAGAACTGACCAGAGTCAGACCGTCTCCAGGAAAGGATCAGCACTCAGCTTACTTTGAATATGCATCTGAAGAGGAGCAGCTAGCGGCCATCATTAATCATTCAGAGCACTGCGAACAGGAAGTGACTTATCACTGCAGGAACTCACGCCTACTCAACACACCGGGTAAAGTTTGTTGATATTCTGTGAGACCACATTGAGATTATTTAAAACATTCAATCACACAAAGGAAATTGGAGTAGGATATGTATATAAGTAGGAACTGAGAGGAAATTCTCCAAAATTAGTAAGTTAGGTCTTGATAAACTTGAACGATAAACACAGTGAAGGATGCTGCTGTGTAGTCTGTGTCATTGATGATGCAATCTACCCCAAATAAAGTTGTGCATAATCTTAAAATGTCCATTCTACTGTTTTTACGCATCATGTTGGAGAGTACTACTCAACTACTACTCAACTACTCTGCAAACTCAACTACTCTGCAAACAGTTGTAAAATGTCTTCTGTGGCTTTGTAGAGAGCTTCATGAAGTCTGAGAAAATAGCCCTGATGATTTCATCATGGTTGTATTTATTCCAGGACCGTCCTATTAGATTGCATTAGCATAAAGGAGACCTATTATTCTGCTTTTCCCGTCCTATATTTTAATTTGTGAGTCCTGTATGGCAGCTTACCATGATTCAAAGTTTAAAAGTATATTTCTATCTTAAACTGGTTATTCGTGTAGGCCATTTTAGCCTCTGTCTGAAACAAGCTGCTCCTGTCTCTTTAAGGCGCCCCCTCACAAAGCCCACTGTCTTCTGATTGGCCAAGACCTCAACCATGTTACCAGGCTGAGACGTATGGTGCGTTCCATTTGACATGGGAAGTCGGAATTTCCGAGTTCGGAGGAAAAAGGTCTAATGTCATGTAAGGTCTGAGAGCAGTTCCGGCACTTTCAACTGGAACGCCCCCTGAAGTCAGATTTCCGACTCGGAAAGTCGGGACAACCCGCACTACCCCGACTTTGTGATCCAAGATGTCTGTCGAGGTATCAACAGTTACTGAAAGCTGTAGTTTATACTGTTAATTAGCACTTCTGTGTACTTGTGACTCATATAAATGTTCGTACACAAAGTGCTGTCCAGCAGCTGTCTGTGGACGTGTTGCTACAGTGTTTAGTGTGAGTAAATACCACACAATGCGTTTTTTAATCAGCCGGCGTATCAATAGCTAACCTGGCTAGTTGTAGGCAAACAGCTGGCCAAGCTAGGTTGTAACTGGAACGCCGTCAACTCGGGAGTGACGTCATTCCCAGCTCCGACCTCCGAGGTAAATGGAACGCAGCATTACAGACAGACTTATGGAGCAAATTACCATATATGGAACAGAGCCATTGGTAGAAAAAGCAGTTGGTAGAACAAAGCGTTCAGAACAGAAGGTAATCTGAGCCTTTTGCTCATAGGGATTTCTTATAAATACTTTAACCTCATTATTTAAAGCTTTGACCATGTTTAACATGAACATCCAACATTGTAACATTGTCGATAAATCAAAATATGGAAAAGGATAATATATCTCCTTTAAGCTGAATGTAAATGATAAATTGGTGTATATAGTGATCAGAAAGCCTGTTAAGAAAAGTTAAATTATTATTATTGTGGTTTATTATTTTACATGTATTAATCATAGAATTTGTCAAAGGAACAATATTTGCATATTTGACAATTCTGCATTTTACAATTAGGTAGATGTGCATGAATTTAAATGGTAGTTGAACTCTTGGAAAAGCTATATTAGACAAATTACTCCAAGCAGAGTATTTTTATATGTCTTAAAACATGTCTGGTGAGGATCTATAAACATTACATTTTAGGTTTAGATTAGGCGTGTTGCAGTCACACTTAATAATGGGGAAATACAGTACCCTGACAAGTTACACAAATATTATGTATTTGTGTATTGCAGACGGCCCTCCACTCAGCTGGTGGGTAGGGGGTCCAGGTGTAGGACAGGTGCAGACTTATTGGGGAGGGGCTCCACCTGGCAGCCAGCAGTGCGCCTGTGGCCTGCAGGAGAACTGCGTGGACCCCAAACATCACTGCAACTGTGATGCTGACCGCACTGAGTGGTATTGTATACTTACTTATGTCAACAACAAGATAACAACACAGTGAATTATGTTGATTTAAAAATGTTATAATGTTTATATGAAATCTGTAGGATACTAAATCAAATGTACTTGTAGACAGGTAATATATGTATGACTAATGGTCATGTTTGCAATGCTCAGTAAATATTATTTTGTGTTTTATTGCTGGTGGAAAAACTGATGAATTTCCCTTTTTGCTCCCTGATCATGATAATAAAACTACTTCTTATGCTCTGCTTTCTCTTTCTTAGCTCTCCTCTTTGATGTCTTTTTTCTCTAGCCTTTGGTTTCCTTTTTCAATTCAGCTTCTTCCTCTCCTTCTTGTGCTTTGTCCTTTCCCCTACCTATCAGGGTGAATGACTCAGGGCTGCTGACCCATAAGGAGACCCTCCCTGTCAGATCTTTGGTGCTGGGTGACGTCCAGAGGCCTGGCTCGGAAAGCGCCTACAGGGTGGGGCATCTTCGTTGCCATGGAGACAGTAAGTCTAAGGCTCAATTTCGCCTTATTTCAAAATGACGCTTAGTGTGTCATGTGTCAGTAAAATGCTGACCAAGCATTTGCAACATTTAAACACTCCCCTACTTTACAAGTGAGACCATATTAATCAAGGCTTTGATTAATATGGTCTCATTTCTTTACAGAAAATGTCTGGAATGCTGCATTTTTTGACAAGGAGACGTCGTACCTCCACTTTCCCACATTCCACGGAGAGCTGAGCGCAGACATCTCCTTCTTTTTCAAAACCACTTCATCCTCTGGTGTCTTCCTGGAAAACTTGGGCATCAAAGACTTCATTCGGATCGAACTCAACTGTAAGTCAAAACTTTCAGGTTAGATGTCTCATCTGGATTGAACTCTTCACCTCCTCCTTCTCAACCTTAAAAAAAATACCGCCATTTATTTTCCTTTGTCTGGGAAATCACTTCAGTGGCATTGATCTGGCTGCAATACATTTCCCTTATAACCAACAGAGTCGATAATTCTCTCTATCATTGTTGTGTATTGGTGTTGAAATATCATTATACTATAACATTTTATGATAGTTCACATACTGAGTCTGTTGTAGTTGTACTTTGTGACAACAGCTCTTGATAAAGTGTTGTCTTTTTTATGTATTTGCCAAAGAAAATAATCTACCATTGTAGTTGGTTTTGACAGAAGTACACGTTACTCACAAACTAAATTATCTTATGTAGGAAATAAGGTTTAAGGCTGCAATTGATCTCTCCCCTTGAACCTTGAAAGGCCTCTTCGGTGCCTATATCTGAGTTTTTGACTTACTTATTTAAGTATCCATTTGTTTTAGCAAGACTTTGGATGTAAATATATAAAGACACACAGTAATAATGTAATAAGTAAAGTAATAAATAAAGTAATAATGTTTCCTTTTGTCCTGTCACACTGCTGCCACAGATATACTTTCCCTCTCTCAGACCTTTTTCCTGCACATGCACACATGTAAGAAACCAATCAGTATCCCAGTTAAATATATTAATTTAATACATAAAAATATGGAGAGAAAAAAATAAAAACAAGATTTTCAAATGTCTTTATGGTAATTTGTGGTATTCACAATGCATGTCCCCGCGACCCTGACGCAGGATAAGCGGTTGACGATGGATGGATGGATGGATGGATGGATGGATGGATGGATGGATGGATGGATGGATGGATGGATGGATGGATGGATGGATGGATGGATGGATGGATGGATGGACAAATGCATGTTTCTAGCCACAAACAAATACCAACTAATTTGAATAAAGGTAAAACTATTTTACAAATGAATACAACTCAACTTGAGTAAACTCCACTTGTACATATTTCCAACTTCAAGATCATTAATGAAATAACAGATTGTTTACAGACCTTTTCCCAGCCTCCTATCCACAAAATCATGTTGCATTTAAGTTCTGGGGTAAAACAAGGCTGACTTTTCAAATCATTCATGTGGGAATTCAAAAGTGGGAAAGGCATTGGATTCATGGATCAGGAAACATGCATTTGTCACCAGAATATATCCACCAGAAATATAGAAATGATAATTAAGAAGTCAGGTTGACAGCATGTAAACACACTGGATGTAGCTGGTGAATAGCTTTGCGTCCTTGTTGCTGGTTGCTGGAAAAAACTACCTAAAATAGTGCTTTATCTTTGTAGCTGTCACATCTATACCTGTTTAGATTTCCTGCTGTCACTGTAACTGGTTGTTATGACAACTGCTCTTTAGAGTGACATCCGTATGAGGTGTCAGTTTGTGTTTGCTTTCTTGAGTGATACATTACTTTAGTTTGTATATATTATCAAAGTTTCAGTAGACGTCATGTGTCAATGTGTCAACTGGCTCTACAAAAATCTTTTCATATTTTTATTCCACAGGTGGTTTGTAAGGGCTTCGGAGTGGGCTTAGTCCTTGGTAAAAGCGTAACAAGAGAAAACAAGTAGCAAGAGGGGGTTTGAGAAAATAAAAGGCTCTTTATAGTCTTGCAATCAATGAGTAAATCATACAGGTTCAGCGCATTTGAATTAAGCAAGTCTGCTTTGATGGTAACAATTTCTGACCTGCAAGTAGGGTAACATTGTCAATGATTTGACTTGGAAGGTTTATGTTGTACTATTTTCTTTTTTTTCATCTACTGTTTTCCTGTTTAAAACTACATACGTGTAGGTTTTGCTTTACAAATATAAATAAATAATGGATCAACAATTTGTGAATGATATAAACAACAGCTACAACTCAAATCATACCCTGTGCATACTGTATTTATGTCTGAGCACACCTTTGTGTGTGTGCGTGTGTGTTGATAGCAGATCACTGGCCAACACTTGGCTTGTCTACTGGTGGAACAAGCGTAGAACATGCTGCAGGGAGATACAGAAGACAGAATGTATTAGTGCTCAGAAGGGACTTTGTTGAATATGTACAGTAAATCTTGATTTTCTTCCTTCCCTGATGCAGCCTCCACTGAGGTCCTCTTCTCCTTTGACGTGGGTAACGGTCCGTTGGAGGTTCGTGTGAAGGCTGACTTCCCGCTGAACGACAACAGGTGGCATCGCATTCGAGCAGAGCGTAACGTTAAAGAGGCATCACTTCGCCTTGACGAGCTCCCTGCTGCCACGCAGGAGGCTCCTGCTGATGGGCACATCCACCTGCAGCTGAACAGCCAGTTATTTATAGGTGTGTCTGTGTGTGTGGTGTGTACCTGTAGAGCTACTACTAAATGCTGGCTTTAAAAGCTGCCTTTTTGAGACTAGACAAAGGGGAAAAACTATACAATATTTAAAACATCTCTTTGACCATACATATAATGTCTTAAGATACATCAGCAGTCATGGAACCATTTCCACTCACCTTTCATCAATGTCTGCCTTCCATGAGAACAACGTGGTTATTATTGCTGAGTGCTGGCACTAGTGGCTGTCAGGCTTTTTCTTCTTGTACACCTCAAGACCTCTTGAATTTTTAGAAAATTCTGTCCATGCCTTCTGTTCACTGTCTTTCTTTTTTGCACTATGTGTCCTTCTCTCTTTCACCCACATACCACACAAAAAATGACTTTTTCGGTATATTTTCATTGACCCCAGGGAGGCTGGCAATTTTGCATCTTTGTTTCTTCTGCGCCTCCTGAAGAAAGCAGATAGTGACAGAATCTAAACCCTTCAGCAAAACTCTGCACTAAAGCTCTGCTTCCCATCCTAATTCACACAGGGAACATATTGCAGCGCTGTCTCTTGTTATTGATCCACGTTGAAACTGACAGATTTAAGTGAGATCAGTCAGTCCATAACAATCCTTGTTCCTAAACCTTAGCAATGTGAGGTACAGAGTTTATGGAAGTAGTACCTTTAATGGACTGAGAGAAAATCCTCACAAGTTGATGGAAAAATGCTTTAGGGCCATGCAGTGAAAAGTTGCTTTTGCAGTGGTCAGTTTCCTTGCAATAACCTTGGTACAGTGTTTGAACACATTAGTTAAGGTAGTCCTTTCCTGACAGCTCCTGATGAAACTCCAGGCCCTGATATGAACCTCATCATCTCTGCAGTCCTGGAAAGCTGTTTATCTCGTCATAACAGTCTTGAGGTTGCCAGTTTGGCACTCTGAGACAATTATAATGTTGCAGAGCCTGAACTTTGAGGACATTTGGAGGTTGTAATGCAAGAAGTCGGAAAACAAAAACTTTTGGAGTTAAATTTCTGCCCTAGAAAGAGAATAAAATTGTTTTCCTGTCACAGTCAGCCAGCCAGGCAGGACAACCAGAATGTCAGACAGATTGACAGCTCGCCAACTTCCCAGATATAAACAATCAGCATGGTGCTCGGCTGGCAAAGACCCAGTAAAAAATCAACTCCTTGAATTTCTCACCTGCCTGTTTGGGTTTCACTGTGTTTCATCACCTCATCATTTTAAAAATTCACCATGAGTGTGGTGACAAATCTTTATTTCTGGAGGAACAGAGTATATTCAGCTGTTAATATTAAAATCAGGTATCAGGGTTGCTCCACAGTTGATCACAGAGATGATGTGATTTGCCTCCTATTCATTTTTTTTACAGTATGAAAAGATTTTTAAAACATGCATAATCCATTGTAGAGAACAACATGCATTTATTTTTTATATCACTGCTGAGGTTAGGTAGGCAGACTTTAGGTAGACTTTTCAAATCAATCTGCACTTAAGCTGCATTACCATGCAACAAAAGGAACTTGGAAATAGAAAATAATTAAGACTTGATATTCACTGTGATGGATTACACAAAATGAGGAAGTTACAAGGTCGGCTTTCATATTGTTCAGAAATGTAAGCAAATGAATGGCTGCCTGGAAAGTAGGAAATGCTTTTAAAAGTAACACTTTTAAAACTCACACTTTGCATTGAAAAGTGGTCAGCTGTAATATAAAGTAGTCATGATTTGTTGCTAAGCTAAAACATGCAAAAACAAAGTATGATGCTATAATGAGCTGCTGTAACCCACAGCAAAAAGAACATTTGAATGGGTTTCATTATATTGTCCAAAGATCAAAATGTTTTAAACTCTTTTCCACAAGCTCATCGATTCAGTTTAATTCAATATGACAGAAAACGCATAGTTGCTCAATTTATTAGTTACTGGCAATAGAAGCAGCTTTGAAAAACTGGTAACCGGTGATTCAGACATACAATACAGTATGTACTGCTGACATAATAGCCAATTAATCGATTAATTTATAAATATTAATTACAACAATTTTGATAGTAGAATAATTGTTTCATAAATCAACCGCCAAACATTTTCTGGCTCCAGTGTCTTAAATATGAGAAATTCTGCTTTTATATCTTTGTCAATTGGATATCTTTGTGTTTTGGATTATTGGTCAGACAAAAAAATGCATCCCCTTGGGCTTTAGGAAACTGTGAGGTGCATTTTTTTATAAACTAACTGATTGACTAGGTAATCTAAAACCTTATAGAGATTATGTGTAGCCTGCACAGAAATATAAAAGAAGAAAAAAAGAAAAGGAGACAAAATGCCTTCAAGCATGCTGGTTTATCTTTTGTGTGTGTCTTCAGGAGGCACGGCATCCAGGCAGAAGGGTTTTCGGGGTTGTATTCGCTCTCTGCAGCTGAATGGCGTCACCCTGGACCTGGAGGAGAGAGCGAAGATCACCCCCGGGGTTCAGGCAGGATGTCCAGGCCACTGCAGCAGCTACAGCTCACTCTGCCAGAACCAGGGTCGCTGTGTGGAGAGACCCAACAGCTTTTCATGTGACTGCGGCCCATCTGCTTACACTGGAGCCTTCTGCGACAGAGGTATGGAATTTGTCACTAATCTTGCAGCAGCACCTGGTGCCACCATGGAGACGCACTTCAGAAGTAGATATGTCCAAATAATGGCTAAATGAAAAACAAGAAACCTGAAGAAATAGCCAATGTGAAAACACTGGTGTTCGAGTAGGTCAATTCAGAAACATTCTGATAAAGATCTGTCTTAAGCTCTCATCTGTCGTTGTATAGTCTTGTGAAAATCTGTATGAGTGGTAATTTGAGAAATCAAGTAAACAATGTTGAAACGTAGCTATAGCTACACTTTATCATAGCTTTAGTTAGATTTTTATCGTTGAACCCAACTCCCAAAATCTGCACAGTTAACAGCTGAGTTTCAAAACTTGAACAGTGAGCTGGAGGGGAATGTTGGGCATACTGGGGTCTTATTGAATGCTGTAACAAATTCTAGGTATTGAAGTTTAGGAGGAAGCCAATACCACGGTTAGATACCTTAGAAACTGGCATTATCTAAATGCAAATTTATTTATAGAAGGAGAGTTCAATTCATGGTAAAATGTAGAACTGAATCATGAAGACTCAGTCAGCAGCTTTTGGCCTGATGACCAAAAGCAGCTGACCTCCAACATCTGAATATGTGTTAAAGCACCTGAAAGTGGTCTACAAATAAACCACAAACACAATTACAAGGAGAGACGCATTAAAGAGCTTACATACAGGAGCCCTACAGTCATTCTGTGCACACTGCACCACTGTGCTAATCATCTATGATGTAGTTGATAGAATATCTTGAGGCCATTTATAAAGTCTGTGGTCGGCTGATAATTCATCTTTCATCTAATTTGTTTTGACATTTCTCTTCCATGTTTGTAGCATTCCTGAATGTTTCAAAATCTTTCTAATTCATATTGTAGATGCAAATTATTAGCCTGTACAATTATTTTTCAGTTTCTTTATATTGCTGGTAAACACAAAGGTTAATATACTGTAATAAAATTTTCTGAAATCCTAAGTATTTAAGAGTTTTTCCTTCATTTTCTGTTTAGTGCAGAAACAGAGAATTTCTTCAATAAATTTTGGCCTTTTAAAATCATATGATACTAAAATAGAAAGCAACAAATGTTTCTCATTATATTGTCTGTAAAGTCAGTCTGTTGGGCATCCTTATGGAGACATTCTGTCAGATGTTGTTTTAAGTTGTTTGAAGAATAGACACCTAGACTTCCTGTTACTTAAGTTATCACAGGATCACAGGAGTCATCACAACAGCACAGTAACACAGCCTCATATTCAATAATTAACAAGCCCAGCTGTGTTGCTTGTTGGCACTCCACAGGTATATCTGTGTCGGAAATCACAACTCTGATACATGACTGTGTTATAATTAACAGCCAGATTTTGCATTTCATCTGTCATCTGGTTTTTCTTTGGCTGATGAGTTCACTAATTACTGTAGATGTTGTCAGTGCTGCTAAGGTTCTGTACACACTCTATATGAGTCAGTGACATAGCCCACCTGGTCTGCAAGATTAGTTTTTGCAGTGTGATTTTTTCCCTCCCAGTTAAAGGTAAATTTGGGTTGTGTAAGGATAGAGGGTGTCATGTGCCATACAAACTGCCAAGCCCCTTGAGGCAGATTGACTTGATATGAAGACAAAATACATTCGTTGTGTACATATTTTAGCCACATTAAAAGTTACCACATGTGCAACATAACTGCTTACCAAGCAGCTACAAATGAGGTGACACTGTCTCACTCCCTGCAGAGGTTTCAGCCAGCTTCAAGTCAGGAACATCTGTCAGCTACACCTTGAAGGAGCCAGTGTTGAACGAGCTGAACAAGAACAGCAGCGCCCTGCCCTCATCCATCTACTCTGACATGACCCTGAGAGCAGAAAACATCTCCCTGAGGTTCAGGACCAGTCAGAGTCCCACTCTGCTCCTCTACGTCAGCTCCTACCACAGAGAGTACCTAGCCCTGCTGCTTAACAAGTATGGTGAGCACTCAGATCCTCTTACCTGTACTCTTTTTCCCTCTGTTGATGGCTTCTTTGTTGTATTTGATTGTTAATCTTCTCTCCAGTGAACAAAGGAGGCTTTTTTTTCTCCCTTCTTTACTACGTAAACAAGCTCCACAGATGCTCCAGTGTAGCAGCAGTCTTGATGGGGCAATTATGGTTTTAATTTCAATAATTGAATGTGTTAGTGGCTCAATAGATTCTTTGAATCAACATGAAAGAAGCATAGTTTGACATATGAAAACGTCACAATTTGTTTTTGTCTGACTTAATTGTGATACTGTTGTATGTGTAGTACCTAGTAAGTAGTTACGTACCTGAGTGTCAACGTAAGAACACAAGTTGAAAATGTACAGTATGTGTACATTCATGTCAGCTGAAATGAGGTATGAGGTATTTCAATTATATTGTCCACCCTACTTATATCAATGAGGATAGACCATAAAAATCACAAATTACATCTACAACTACATCCTTCAAAATAATCCTACAGTTGAATAAACACCTCAGACCAGTTTCAACAAAAACTGAACATTATAACATTCACAAAGGTAGGATTTGCTGTTTTAGTAGACTGCATTCATTTTAGTGTATACCTAATTACTAATTAATGAAACAACCTGACATCTTGTTATCCAGCTCCTCATTAAAATTACAGGTTTTATTGCATTTTCAAAGCAGTAAGAGGCATATTTTGTTGCATGTTTAGTGTATTATGCATCAGCTACTAACAGCTATGTGAGTCAAGACATTGTGGCGAGTCCTTGCTCTTCTAAAGCAAACTTCCTGTCACCCCTCTTCTTCATCTGCTCCAACTCCTTTCTGTTCTCTTTCTGCTCTCCTTATTCTTCCTTTCTTCCATTTCTCCTCTTCTCTGCTGCCATTCACTTCAGTGTTTAATCAGCCAGAAGAGTGGCAAGTCAGGTCATTCGAATTGGAAAGGACAAAGAAGCTGATGAACCTATTAAAAATACGGTTCTGCCTAGATTAGCTGTAAATAGACTATGAAGAGGCTGTTTTAATAACCCAGACTGGAGGAAGCTGATGGCCAGCAGGTCATTAGAGTTGCCATGATGATCAGGCAGTCGGCAGGTAGCTGCATTAAAACTGAAGCATCCCATCAAGACTCAGGAACAGGTTTGTTTTAGTGATAAAACTCTGCGCTAACACTGGGAGCAGCTGGGTTGATTGATGTTCGGCTGTGTTGTTAGCAATTAAAGGTGTAACTGCACCTGTGTGGAAGTACCACCCTGAAGTTTTAAACTATATATAGTCATCCAAAACCTGTAAAAACACAGCAATGAGCCAGACTGTTGAGCTGAGTGAATCAATTCCACATTGCCGCTTTATAAAGAAGTCGGTAGGAACTATATGTGCTTGAGTGCCACAGAAAGGTTTTATTATCTGTATTTGTGTAAGCATTTAGAGGCGGATTAACTCACTGTTGGTTTTGGTCTTTTTATGAAATTAGTTTAAATATTTTGGCTGCCTTTTACTTTAAAGTATAATTTTGGTGGTTTTAGTGCATCTGAATCTGGAAGAGACATGGAACTGGATTTACTAATCTATCACAGTGAACGATAACTTCTTGTCCCTCTTATTCTTTTGTTAAAGTTGCATTACTGTTGTGTTGTAAAGCAACTGGAAGTAGAGACAGATTTTTTAAAATTTTCCTTGTTGCTTACCTCTGACATAAAAGATTACAAAGTTGAAAGCAATGAACGAAGCTATTGAAAATCAAACTCAAAAAAGGCAAACAAAAACCTATAAATTGATATCATGAATGTTATTGTTGTAACTACACTGTTTCTTTTCTATTAAAATGAGGACAAGAGACTGCTTTTTAATAGCTGAGTCAAATTACAGGAATCTTATTTATGACGTTCGCTCATCTCTAGCCAGAAAATCAATTTCTTCTCGTGCTTGAAAATGTGCGTACATTTAGAACGAATCCTGACACAGGCATATCAAAACTTCCATGTGGTAGACAGGTGTAATTGTCAACAAACTAGTTCCTAAATAATAGATACACAAACTCTACTGCAATGATGGAACAATTGTAAACATTCCTGATTGTAACATTCCTGAAGACATGCATTCCTAGGTTTGTTTTTTTGGAAAACAAGGAAATAATTTTTTTCAGATTATTTCAGTCTCTATGTTTCATCTTGTTTCTCTGCTGCTGAACCACTGCTAGTATGTGGGTCTTAACTAGGTTAAATTGTTAAAAAGTTACACAATACACAAACAATTTTTAATTTAAATGTTTGCCTAATGTCTTTTGAGTTCTCTTTATTCAATAAGTCATCTGTCTCCATACTGTAAATGTTAGTGGAACACAAGCTGGACATTATATATACTGTTAACTGAAAAGCATTTCCCTTTAAATCATTTTGATGTATTATATTTGAAAGCATTAAGAGAACTAGAGAGAGTTGAGACCTGAATTGCTATAAATATTTTATCTTACTTTTTAGATTGACCAGATGTAACATCTGTTCTTGAAACTAAAAGACTTCAGGAGGAAAACAAGGACATGTGGAAATCATCTGATTCACCACCTACACACTTTCTGACAGTCTCTACGTCAGCGGCGGAGACACCTCCTGTGACTTGTTAATCATGGTCATTACATGTGAACAAACTGCAAAACCGCCTCTCACTTTTCTCTGTCTCTTCTCCTTGTATAGGTGTGTGGCACAAAAGTCAAGGTGTTAAATCTAAAAAATAATTAACAGAGCTGAAAAAAAATTAATAATGCATGAATCAAGAACTTTATCTCTCACCCCTGTTCACTCTATCTGCCTCAACTATATACATAGAAACTCTTCTCTTCTTCCTAGTCACATCGCTCTGTGGCCTCGCCTGGATTACATGCATTTACAGTTTTTATCCAAAATGCTCATATGAATTGCTCTACGTGTAGCTGTTAAAGTGGACAACGGGTACAAGGACAGATTTAACAAAGAAAAAATATATCATCAATTTTAGTGATTCTGTTTGTTGCGACATAGTAACTTGGTGACCTTTAGGAATTTATAAAACTGAAAGTGGAAATTTTGAATATTCAATGTATAGATAAAGAACCATTAATGGTTATTGATATTTTGTTCATCATTTTTTATAATGTCCAAGAAGAACTTAATCTAATTTCTATGTTCTATTATTTATTACAGTTTTTTTCCGCAATACGTTAGATTTTCTTTAATAATAAAAGTTTGGTTTTGAGAAATTTTGTATCAAAAATTTGCCTTTCCTTCCATGTTTCAGTCACACGTTGTGTTGATTTGTGTGTGTAGATAAGCTGGAGTTGAGATACAGACTGGACAGCAGCAAAGATGCTGAGATCCTGAGGAGCAAAGTGAGGAACCTCGCCAATGGACAGCTACATGCTGTTACCATCAGCAGACTTGCGGACACGGTCTCTGTGCAGGTAACACACACACACACACACACACACACACACACACAGAGCAGACTAAAATATTCCTCCCAGTCAGTACAAAACCCTAAGTCACCCTGGTTTTCTCAGCATCCTTTCTGTCAGTCGACTTCAGCTACCAGCAGGAGAAGCTATAAGAAGACAGCAGATAATAAAATCCGAGCTGCAGTGAAACAGTGGAAACAAACGTGTGGTTGGCAGCTTGGAAACACGTCTCAAAGTGCTTTTTCCTATACCTTTAAAATAAGACTTTCTCTGCTAGCTTCAGGTACTATATCCTCCTGCTTAAAATGCATACTTCGGTTTGGCAGGTCCCTGTTTAATACATTATGGTAACTTGGGGCACCTGATGACATGTTGTGGTTGATTTGCCTCATTCATTAAGGTGAAACTAGGTAAAAGGTTGTTGTGTGATCTATGTCATTAAAAATGTTGACTTTGGAAACAAGAAGTGGGAGACAAACAACAGTCTCCCTTATCAAAGTCTGATATGGCCCATCCATCCACCCCAATGTTGTCACTCTATAATAATGTCCCCTGACTTCCTCCTATGCTCCTCTAATAAGGACTGTGGTCGCTAGAGGAATTTGTCACTTGAATGTAAACATATGTTGTTTTGGGGCACCGGCTTAAATGACAGATAATGTCGTTCTTCTTGGGGAGGTCAGTCTCAACAATGCTCATCTTAGGACTTGTTTGTACAATATAGACAAAAAATCTACGCATCTTGGTATTTCCAGTCCAAAGAACTTAAGCTTTTTGATCTCTTAAAACATGTAGTTCTTTGCATTTCAGATGAGTTATGTTTTAAAGTACTTACCTTCCTGTGATGCTGAGATGAAACCTTTCATTGTCTTTCAGATTGACCAGAACAACAAAGAGGACTTTAACCTGACATTTGATGTAGAATTCAATGGCATCAGATCGTTAGTTCTTGGCAGAGTGCTTGGTAAGTGAGACTGCAACAAAAATCCAGACAGGCTTTCAGGCTGCAGTGCACTCATTTCAGAGATGTTCTGCCTTATCAGACAATGAGGTGTAGGAAACTTTTATCATGGCGGTCGGATCCTCGCAGCAGCTGTTAGCTGCTATCTAGAAGGTATAGCAGGTAAAGAAAAAATGAAAGTAAATGCCAGGCACTCTCAACACTAAGATGGGACACTAGTCAAATCACAACAATTTAAGAGGTGGTTAGACATTACATTTTTTAAGTCCACCTTTTAGCACAGCGCAAGAATAGCTTAACAGAAAATATAAATATATAACACTTTCCATGACTCATTATAAAAATCACAGTTCCTGGTATAAGACAAGGGTGGACCAGAAAGAAAGGTCTATATATACACATAGACATTAACTGCATCTAAACATATCTTGGCTTTCTAATATACATAATAAAGGAAACAATGGGGAAATCAATGCTACAAAATAAACAGTAAGATACTGTAGTTTACTTGTTTTTGATATGACACTTTAAACCTGTTAGCAAAATAATTTTAAATTACAATGCAATTTAATTACACAGTTTTAGTCATTAAGCTACTTTTTTTTAAAACATTAAAGCCACTACCCCGATCCCTGTTCAGACAAGAAGAGTCTACGTGTAAGTGGCACAGGTACATTTTAGGTACATGCTAACACAAGAATGCTAACAAACTTACAATATTAGCACTAACATGCTGATGTTTTGCAGATATAAAGTTTGCCATGTTAACCACTGTGCTATTTAGCACTAAGCAAAAAATACAGCTCAGGCTGATTAGCATGTAATATGTTTTGCTGGTATTTCGTCATCAACCAAAGTATTGGACAAATTGAAATTTACATAAATTGTGTCCGAGTCCACCGTATTTCACTTAGGATGAGCTTTTACTCTTCTATGAGGCCTTTAAACAACAAAGGGAAAAAAACACAGCTACTGATTCGCAGCCAATGCAGGATTTCATACAATACATACTAAAAGTGCTTTTGTTACAAGTAAAGAAAAGATTTTCTTTATTGACATGATGTATTGCCACAACACTGGCCTGTATGTGGTGCCAACCACAGACCAATTTTAGGGCCAGTGATCTTTACATACAGCATGTATTGTAGTTTTTAATCAGACAATCTGTTGGTCAACAATGCCTTCAAAATGTGTTGGTAGTGCACCTGCTGGTGATTCTTCAACTCAGTTACTGAGCAAAAAGCCTTTTCCTTGCTGTTTGCTCCTGTGCTTGGATCCATTGTGTAAACAATACTATTCAAACTTTCCAAACAGGGCATGCATACTGCTAGACATATAAAAACCAAAACATCTTTAAGGCTGTTCTCTTGTGAGGTTATGATTGCTTAAATGATTGAGTCTTTCACCCCATACATATCTTCTTTGGCCCAGTAATCTGGTACCTCTTGAGTATGATGTTTGACTACATTTGTGCTTATACGTATATACACACAGTAGGTTTATCACAGTGTTGAACAATAAAGCTTTTGCCTCTGACTCTCCCAGGTCAGACAGAAAAAAGCAGATACGGATGATTTGGCGACTACATTACATATAATCCAGCTAAACCTGGGAGTCCGCCTGAACAGTTTAACCTTCCTCAGCATGAAAGACTATTCTATCAAAATACCTCTGCTCTAGTTTTCTTACTGCCTGTGCCTGTTAAACCGATCGGATATGTAACAGAGACATAGCACCACTTTAACTTACTTTGTCATGACCTAGTTATATTCTTTTTTAACAGCACCTTCAGAGACAGGCTAAGAAATAGGTTGTTAATAAGATTGGAGGCTGTGGGACTTCCCTGATCCAGGTGTAGCACTACTACTGTAAACCAGCTATAAAAACTTCATCTGAAATATTTCTTTATCAGCATACTTTGATTCAGCCATTGATATGTGAGCAAGGCCGGATCAGTACCAGGGTTCCCTGGGCACTAAAGCTCCTAAGGGCCCTCCTCCCATCCCTAACACCTACTCTCAATAACAAAGCTATTGACACCCAGCAAACTACAGGCACCTGATAGAACCTTCACCCCACCCACCAACATGCACAGACACACACACAATGCTAAGGCCCATCTTAATCAGGCTATTTTTAACTTCCTGCTAAGCTAGCATGTCAAATCACACACATAGTAAGCAAGTACTGCCATCTCACTCACAAATCACAATACAATTATACAATGAATTAAATCATCTCAAAGCAGTGTTTGGCTCAAGACTATGGCAAAATAGTGTTCACAAAAATCATCCAAGCAGAAAGCACACTAGTAATTATGAAACAGGACTGACTGAAGATACAACATCATAACACAACACTGCTGAGTGCAGTTTGCAAAAGAACAGTCACTAAGTGAGCAGGGCAACTCCTCACACTACAAAAACCAACATATACAGCACTTGACAAACTAACTCACAGGTTTATAGCAGCTATCACACCATAATGAGGCAATAAAGCACTACACATGTTTTGCAAACAGCACATAAACTCAGCACAAAAATCCCAGATAGCATAATAGCTCTCACCTTTAGAAGTTCTTATGTTCTCGTCTTTTTCTTCGCATAGGAGCTGATCAAGTCCTCAAAGTCCAGCTAGCACCAAGCAAAGCTATATATTTTTCTGGTGGATGGTGATTATATAATAATAATATAGCGTGTCTTTCCACCGGCCTCGTTCCCCCTCCATGATGCTGGATAGTTAGCCGCCAGATTTTGAAAGGCTGAAATCCCCCTTCAGACGCTCTCTGTAATCCATCCCCATAGTGCAGGCTCATAAGAGATTATGGTACCTGCCACTGCCGATGAGCTTGAGGTGTAGTTACCTTGTTCTGTTTGTTGACCGGCGTCATTTGTCTTTTTCCATTTCTTTCCTAAAGTTAGCTAACGTTACAGTTAACGTTAACTTACTGAGGCTGAGCGCAGCTGGTAGAAAATGCTTCCAAGCTAACACTGGCTAGCTGGAAATCCACCTATTCATTTCTTGCTTTTTTGAAAAAGCTACTTATTAGCAGGACATTGTTTATTGAAGCCACTTCTTTCTCTTCCTTATTCATTTTTTCTTTGTCTTGGCAGCTCTGCTGGGCTTTCAGTTGCTACCCCTTCCATTTCCATGAACACTAAAGTTACACTCGCAGATAAAAGCTATCTGACCATGGGTCAGTTACAAATTAATTCCACAGTTTTAATCTCAACTTGTCCTTACAAAAACTGATCTTGAATCAGTACAGTTTGAACCACCTGTGCCCAACCCACCTGCTCCCAATCATTACCTGGCCAGTCATCAAACTGACAACAGACAATCATAATGAGACTTTTTGTAAACAACCTCCATCACAGAGGGGCCCTCTCGAGACCCTGGGCACATGCACAGATTGCCAATATAGTAGATCTGGCTCAGTTTATGGGTTAGTGTTTTGGATACCAAAATGTTTGATGTGATACATGTTATATCCAATGAAGGTTTATGTTATTACTCCATTGAAAATGTTTAAATGTACTAATAAATCATCATCTATCATCTCTCTCTCTCTCTCTTATTCTCTCCAGACTCTGGTGAGTTGGATCCAGAGTTGTCTCTGCTTGCCTCCCTGGGTTTCACAGGGTGTCTGTCTGCTGTCCTCTTTAACTCCATCAGCCCTTTGAAAGCTGCTCTACTCAGCCCAGCCACAAGCCCAGTCATTGTTACTGGCCCACTGGTCCAGTCCATTTGTGGCTCCACCTCAGCCAATCCCTATGCAGCAGAAACCACACACCACATATCAGGTCAGAGGAAAATGTTGGGTATTCCCAAATGTTGAATGCTATGAATGGAAGGATGATTTAACTTGCTAACGGTACATAACCGATGCTGTATTCGCTTGTTGAAAAGAGGGTAAATTATTTGGGTCTAAGTTCTTAGTCTATAATACTGTATATGACATGCTCCAGTCAGCACAGCACGGAAATTGGCTCTCAAATGTCAATCAGTAGCTGCTTTGGGAAAAACAAAACCAGAGGCTTGATATTGGAGTCTGTTTCCTTAAATAGGTCCAAAAATCATCTTTATTATTAATAATTGCACCACAGCTGCAGTACACTTGTAAGTTTTTAAATTTTGCCTGTAAATGAGCAGTTTAGGGCATCTCAGACTCTTGACTGTTTGAAGGACTATACTGCCCTCCAGGTAAATTGTTTTGATTTTCAATGCCATCATGAATGCCACACTAACTTTTCTACCGCAGACTCATATCTAAACCAAACCATGGCATACCTTGCACACACACACACATACAAAGTGTGGACCAGTTGCAAACATTTGTATTTTCTGATTTAATAAGATACAGAATAGTGGCCAGCATGTAGCAAAGCCAAACTCCAGCCTTCATAATGTTTCTTCCAAATCCTGTGGGTGACAATTAGAGCACCCACTTTCTCAAAGGGCTCAAATTAATAAATATTATTGAGGTTATCGTAGGCGGTACTGTCCAGCTTTCTACGTGGGTGCTGCCTCTCAAACTTTACAAATGGGAGCTCTGGGTCTCTAATAATGTAATGACAACGGGTTAATAGCCACTAGATGACTTATTCAGACCAGGGATGAGTTTCCTTTGCCATATCTTTCCCCTGTGGGGACTCATACAGAATTATATGGAAATGTGCTGTGGTATCCGTGTGGTATCTGTGCTGATGATGGGCCCATATATGTTTTCTGTTTGCCTCTATATACTGTATTTTCTTTGACCATCTCTATGCAGTACCTTTCCCCATTTCAATTTTTCAAGTCACGATTGACCTTTATGCTTCTCTCCTTTTTGCTTTTATTCTGTTTTCTTCTTTTTCTTTCTCACAACTCTTTTATTCCCCTGTGATCTTTCTTCTGTATGTGTCCTTTCTTCACTTTCCTTTTACCCTTCTCTTCTCTCCCTCCTTACTATTTCTTCTGTTCTCTCTGCGCTGCAGGCCAGTCTGGATCAGTGGGAACAGGTCAGCCTTTGGTGAATGCCATCAGGAGTGACTCAGTTCTAATTGGAGGTACTGTAGCAGGAACATTTTTCAATGTCACATGGCCATCATTATCAAGCATGAGATGGTGTGATGTATGAAAGCTCAGTTATGATATAGTCGCTTCTGCTCCTACCAGGTCTTTTTATCCCTCATTATAGAAGAACTAACAAGTTTTGTAATTGCGTTTAGAGAGTTATATTAAATATTAAATTACAAATGTCAAGGTATAGCCTGTATCTGAGTTTAGTTGAGACATCTTCCCTTTGGTTTGAAATATTTACTGGTTGTCAGGCAGCAGCCATTCATCCATCATCCATCCATTCATTATGCAAGGTAAGCAGGGTATTCCAGACATCCTTCTCCCCAGAAACATGCTCCATCCCAAGGCATTCCCAGGCCAGATGAGAAATGTACTCCCTCCAGCGAGTTCTTTGTCTACCCTGGGGTCTCCTCCCAGTTGGAACATGCCCAGAAACCTCCAAAGGCAGGTGCCCAGGAGGCATCTTTATCAGATGCCCAAACCACATCAATTGTCTCTTTTCAATGTAAAGGAGCAGCAGCTCCACTCCAGGCTATCTCCAGATGTCAGAGCTCCTCACTCTTGCCCAGCCACCCTGCGGAGGAAACTCATTTCTGCTGCTTGTATCCGCAGTCTTGTTCTTTGAGTCACTACCCACAGATCATAACCATAGGTGAGGGTTGAAACATCGATCGACTAATAAATTTAAAACTTTGCCTTCCAGCTCAGCTCCCCTTTTTACTACAAGGGTCGAGTACAATGCCTGCATTACTGCTGACGCTGCACCAATCTGCCGTCAATAAGGTTTTAGTCCTATCGCACAGCCCTAATCCCAACCACTTCACATTTGGCTGCAAACCACCTCAGTGAGTATTGAAGGTCACAGTCTGATGAAGCCAACAGAACCACACCATCTGCATTAAGCAGAAATGCACTTTTAGTTTCCAAACCAAATGCTCTACTCTCCTCAGCTGTGCCTGAAGATCCTGTCTATGAATATCACAAACATGATGAAAGACAGTGGGCAACCTTGGTGGAGTCCAACACCCACTAAAAACATGTTTGATTTTGTGCTGAGATTACGAAGATAGCTACTCCCAGCGACCCTCCTCCAGGTTCTCAGGTCTCTATCAATACCCACATGAGCATTGAAGTCTCCCAGCAGAGCTGTAGCATCTCCAAGAAGGCCGGGTACTCTGAGTTGCTAAACCTTCCCCCTGAGGTGACAGTCTCAGTCTCTGGGGAGAACCGGGCGCTTGTGAGTACACTACACCCACCCAGCACCTCTTACCCGGGGAGAAGAAGAGAGTTCAGTTCCTCTCTAGGAGTTGGTTTCCTGAAACAGTGCTATGTGTAGAAGTGAGCCCAACTATATCTAGTTGGTACTGCTCCACCTCCCGCACCAGCTGTGTCTCCTTCCCTGCCAAAGAAGTGACATTCTATGTCCCTTGGACCAGCCTTTAATACCGGGTGTCAGCATAGGTCCCTACCTTTGCCTGCCACTCTGCCGAGCCTCATGGGGCAAGGCCCGGCCACCAGACGTCCGCCTGTGTGCTCCCCTCCCAGGTGTCCCTTTTCCGGAGAGGTGCTACATCTCCGTCTCAGCTGATTCACGTAGAATCCCTCTTAGCCTGGCTGCTCCCATGGGACCAATTTGCCTTGGGAGACCCTACCAGGGGCTATTCCCCGAGACAACACAGCTCCCGGGATCACAGGGACACACAAACCCCTTCACATTAAGGTGCTGATTCTTTGTGGGGCAGGCAGGAGCATTTTTATAAAATCAATTGTGTTAATGAAAGCCCTGAGTTGTCATGGCACACAAAGGAAACCACAACTAATTAGAATACAAATGAATTTGTACAACAATGGTAAAAAAAACTTATTGCCAACATCAGTGCAGAGACCTTCTAATAGCTTAAATTGCCCAGGGAGCCTGGAGAAAATGAGCTGACTGCACCACTAATGATGGGGCGAAAACAATCTAATGTTTACTCTCTGCCTGATGGGCCGCTGACCAGTTGCTTTTAAGTAGGAGTTTTATTTCCCAGTGCAATGTTTCATCTCCTGTTTGGTTCTTCAATTCTAATCGGTCCCATTTTAAAACAAGGTTTATAAACCCACAGATTCAAATTTAAAATCTGATTGTTTTCACAACTTTTCAAACTCTCAGATACATTTCACACTGTTGCCTGACACTCCAATGGACGTGTTTTTGAGCTTACATCACACTGTGTTGTGTATCTAGCTCCCTGTGTGAGGAAAGCTTAATTTTCTCAATTTTCTTTCAGCAGTTTTCCAAAAAGAAACTTAAATATGTGTAAAGATGATACATATCTAACAACATAGACATATACAGAAAACCTCTACTAAATATGGACTGTGCTGTCTCTTTCAATTAGAATTCCCTAACATAAATATCAGATGTGAGGAAAGAAGGCCCACATTCCAATTCTGCTAAGCCGTTGTAACTTTTGCCATTTCTTTGCTTTGCAGGTGTGATAGCGGTGGTGATCTTTGTGAGCGTGTCTGCATTAGCCATAATGGCCCGAGTCCTCTATAGCAAGAAAGGAATATGTCAGAGCCAGGAAGTAAAAACAGTCCAACCTGAAGATAGCCCGGAGCTGGCATTCAGCTCCCAGAATGGTCCGAGTGAGAACCAGAAAGAATATTTTATTTAGGTGGTTCAACCTGCTGCTGACCCGGCAGTGTTGTAGCTGAGGAGACAGACAGAGACAGAGATGCCTTGTCAAGCCTCAGTGCTTTACACTACTAACTGAGCCCGAGCAGTGGCTCAACAAGACAGGAAGACACAAACACTTATGTTCTGTCTTCCTTTGTTTTGTTTTGTCTTTGCTTCTGTGGTTGTATTTTTGTAAAGACTGTATATAAATGCACAAGAACAAAGTGTTGAATTTATATATGTCAATACTGTCAGTAGAACAAATGTAAATATTTACTGATGTAAATCTTAAAACTATGACTTTATATCAATCAGTCCTTCCTGTCATATTGAAATCTTTGAAATTATTAAATATGGAACTGTATTGTTCATTGAATGGAAAAAAAACTTTGTTGGGTCTGGGGTGATGATAAATACATTTACCAACATGGATAATGAATGTTTGCTGTTTTGGGTGAGTGAGCCTACTTAATTCAATTTGACATTGTCTTCATGGTTTTAGTTTTTTGTTTTTTGTGGTTTTTGTACCTACTGTATGACATATGGGAAGGCAAAATGTATCCGTTCACATTGAACATTTCTTATTTTATCAAAAAGTCTTTTATTCACCATGATTCTCTTTCATTATGTTACAGCTTGAAGCAAAGCTTAGCCCATATTTATTTTTCTTTGTATCCTTTCGCTTGATTTTCTTTTTCTGTGCCATTCCTGCCTGCAGCTCTCAACGTAGTTCTGAATAGTAAGGGTCCTGAGACAGACACAGTTACAGTGGACTACAAATTTTTCCAATCTTTCTGTTCCCAACATAATTCTAACAAAAATGTTTTATTTATCTTTAAAACATATTCCCTCCTCTGAAAGGCAGATTGGAAGGGACACAGGGCATGCTGGGAAACAGGTGTAGCTTTTTACTCCTCCACCACTCAAACATTCACTGAACATAAAAACCAGTGACAAAGCTAAATCATCTGCAAAACTATTGAATACACAAACTGAACACATTGGAGCTTATTACTTTAAACAATGTGAACTGTTTACTCAATGTCACTTTAAATTGTTTTGCAGAATAATTTTGTAGTTTTGGTGTCAGCTGTTTGGTTTCTCTCCTGGCAGTACATCACTTTTGAAAAACACAATGACCTTGATAGTATGGAAGGTAATTGTAAGTGAGTGACTTGCTGTAAGATTTTAATTTGTACAGATATTTTAGTAAGAAACACAGTTCTGTTCAGTGAAAATAAAACGTTTAACCTTTTTCTGAAGTGGGTGTTTTCTTTCCTGTCAGCTGAATTACAATCCTGCACTTTTATTGCTCTTTTAACCTTTTTTAGATTTCTATTGTAAAAGCAGAGTCTTTGTGAAATGATACAAAGGAGAGTTGAATCAATGAACACAAAAGTTTGAGGTTGATCAATGAACACCTTTTAAACACCTGCAAAAAGCAATATCATTTTAGATTTCTAAACCTAATGTCTGAATCAATTATTTCTCTGTTAAATGAATCTGAAACACTGCAAATTTAATTACCATATATTTACATCTGTGCATGTTTGTCCCTTTAAAGGTTGCCACTGGATGAGTCTTTTCTTCACCATGTGACATTTCTGATGGATATTAATATGCATCTGTCTGCAGAGAGGAGATAACTCCAGCGCCTGCTGCTTTGTGAATCATTCAGGTGCTGGAGATGTCAGGCTAATTCTTGTCACAGGCCTACCTAGTCTCTCTCCACACTTAAACGATAACACACGGACACAGCTTTGAGATGTGATGGGGCCTCCCACTGCCTGATATCCACCCCTTTTACACACAAACACAGGACTCTGATGATCCAGATGACTGGGTGTTTGTCAGTAGGTATTGTTTACAGAGAGGAATGTATCCATTCATTCAATAATAACTCATTAGGGAGAACAACAAGAGGAGGTGTTGTAATGACACATGCTGCAGCGCCAAGAGGGGAAATTCAGATCATAAGTGTAGATCCTCACGTCAGTTATTTGAAGAGATTAATATTATGTTCTCTCACAGCAAGAAGGTCGTGGGTTCAAACCACGGTTGGCCCAGCATTTCGGTGTGGAGTTTGCATGTGCACCCCGTGTCCACGTGGGTTCTCTCCGGGTGTTCCGGCTTCTACCCACCTTCCAAAGAGATGCAGGCTAGGTTGATTGGTGTCTCTAAAATTGTCCTTAGGTATGAATGTGAGTGGTTGTTTGTCTATGTGTGGCCTTGCAATGGGCTGGGGACCTGTCCAGGGTGTAGGCTACCTGGCCTTTCGCCCAATGTCAGTTGAGATAGGTTCCAGCCCCCCTGCGACCCTGTACTCAGGATAAGCGGTTGATGATGGATGGATGGATGGATATTATGTTCTTCCAACAAAATCTGAATCATGTGACAATGTGCTGACAAAAATTTTGATTACTGAAATTTGAACACAGAGGTGTTCATTAGTTATGAGAAACTGTTGTCATGAAACAGGTTGAAACAGATAGCCTACTTCAAGTGTCGGGGACAAAATAACACTACTACATGCTGTACAGATTTATGATTTTCTGCTGATCCCCCCCTCCTGATTTAGGGGTGACTTGTAAAATATGATCATTTAACTAACCACAATTTTCTTGTAGCTAGTTTAAGCATCAATGTGACCATTTCAACATGGCATAAAGGTCCTTAATTTAAATACTTGTTATAGACAGCAGAAGCTGTATAAAGTATTAGCATTTGAGGAAACATTTTTGAAACCAAAAAACCTCAATATTCAAACAAAAACTCTTTGAACTTTGAATGATCACGAGATGACAATGTATACATCATGTAAAGTGAAATTTAAAAGTCAAATTTGCAAATTTGAGCTATTGGGAACATAATATACGTCACTACATCATTCAAAACCAAGTTCTGATTGTATCATATCTCATATGTCCATGAATCAATGTCTGGATTTCAATAATAAACATTTCTGTCCATGAAATTACCAGAGACAATAATAGACAGACAAGTGTTTGTCACAAGGACACTTTATACATACAATTTGGAATTGTAAAGAATACTATTGTAAAAAGCATCTTTCTTTCTCTTTATTCTACTCTTACTGGCCCTTGTAACTCTCACACACTCTGCCATTACCACCCTTGTATGTATCAATGCATCAAAATATAGGACAATTACAAAATGTCATATAGGATTTCATGAACACATTTTCTGGCCTCAAGCAGGGGCGTAAAGATAGACAGTACAGAAAGTGTAGCTGCACTGGGGCCCCGACTGTACTGGGGGCCCTTCACAGCTCCAAGTGGCCCTGCTGGTCTATGACAGTTACAAGTTAAAAACGCACTTCGTCAATCACAGATATATACTCTTTTCACCTACTTGCACTATACTAGAGAATCATACTGCTACAGTATATACCCTCATATGTGCATGTCCCCCTTTGCTGTGGTGTCAGATGCCACAGATAAACTATAGACTGCAGTCAGTAGTTTAACACGGAAAAATCTGTAGCAAGCAGTATGCCATAAGGTATAAGGTAAATTATAAGAAAATAGATTCAACAGAATGATTTTAGTCTTACTTTCTTTGGTATTCGTTTCACATAGCTACATATGCAGTGATGATTGCTGGGTAATATGTAAATGACTGTCCAATCTTAAATTTCTATTTGATCATGTGACAAAACGACAGGACTTGCAAAATCTGGCCAACACGTGCAAGCTGGAAGTCCACGCTATTCACACATAAAAGTAGTTATAAGAAGAGACAGGAGAGAAAAGAACAGGAGGAGAGGGGCGCAAAGCTCCCAAATTACATTGTTTTGGATTACTGAGGAAATTGTCAAAGATCTCTCTCAATGCAGGCTCGTTGGATGCCATTCAAATAGGTGAGTAACTTTACAAGTACTTTTTCAGCTTGGATTTGATGTGGCTGCCATGCCATTGTTTTACAGGCTGTTATCATTTTGTGGTCAGGTCGCCCCCGAGTAGGCCTACCTGTTTAATTGTGTGGATGTGCATGACTATGTGCGTGCTGTAGCTGGCTTGTTTCCAGAACATGCTGTTGTTTTATAAATCGTCCACTTTTTTTCTTATTCATCACCATTAATTTTTGCCTCTCTGTCGAAGAGGAATGTGGTTGTTGTGATTCGGAAGTTGCCCGAAAAAGTCTGCATCTTTTCAGCACTGTGGACACCTCCTGCACTCAGCTGTTTTGACAATGAAAGCACCAGCCACGTTCCTTATAGCTTTCTCTTTGACTTCTGTACTTTGCAAATACAAAAGTCTAGGTGACACAGTCCGACTCTAAAATCCATCACATTATGATACTTTAGACTGCTGCATCCAGGCGCACACAACACAGCTGCTGCAGTAGCGTGTGTGTTGGAGAGAGACGCACACAAAGAGAACTGTTGAATTTAATATGTTAATATGGAAATAATAAATCAATTTAAGGAGCTAAATTAGGTATTTACTGCATCTAAACGTATCAGCTGTTAAACCATGGCAAAATGAGGAAATACATAATATAGTGTTCCCTTGGAGACACAAACGCAGTGTGTGTTTGCGTGTGCTTCCTAACTGCGGTGCAGCCCAAGGGCCCATCATAATGCTACTGGGGCCTGTTGTTACTAGCTTACGCCACTGGCCTCAAGTATTTTACTTTAACAGCATGCTCTCCAGTGGTCTCTGAAGTACAGTTTTTGGGGTTAGCCCCCTCCTCTTTTATAAGGTACAAGTTAGATTTATTTGTTAAATTACAACACCTATTTTCTTAGGGAGGCTGTGGTCTGGCAAGGAGCATATTCATAAAATTTTATATACAGTAAATGTTATGTAATCCCTTGGCCTCAGTTAAAAGGTGAATAGCAGCATACAAGTGTCCTCATATTAGGCTCTGTCACTTTAAGAGGTTAACCTCTGACCCTGAGGTGTGACAGACTATGATATTTAATTGAAGAGAGGCCTCCAATTTGTCCATGTAGATGGCAATCACATTTCCAAAATTGTGACTGGTTAAGGGGCAGGACTAACAGGTGGAGCAAATCGGAGTACACTGATGTTCTTCATTTTCTGTGGAGGTAGCAACAAGATGCAGAAGAAAGAAAAGTGTAATTTAAATAATGGACAGAGACAGTTAGTAGCATGGCTAGTTTATAATAAGTTTAGCACACTGCTACACAGTGTACTTTGTATTGTATTGTGTGTGAGAGCTAATTGTCTGCAGATAGCAACAGGTTAGCATCATCCCTAACAGCAAGCTAACGTCGTACGAACACTGGAACCCCTGACAGCACTGTGTGTGACCGGCTGTTAACGTTATGCTTCAAAGGAGACCTGTGAGTGTTTTCATCTTCATCTTTCTGAATGGATTGCAAAACATGACAACAGTGGGACTCTTCTGGATGATGCTGTGAAACTGGGCTCAACGTTAATTGAAGGGTAACATTGCAAACACTGCGGGGCCACAAGAAGTCGGCGGACTGTCTGAAAAACTGAAAAGTCATCCAGAAGTTTGCCCAGAGGAAAAGTGTGCCGTCCATCTCCTCACGTGAGGCCTCAGCTCTAGAGAGTGAAATCATCTTTTATCACCCTGACTCTGCTGCTGGTCCCTGGGTGGGCAGATTGTTGTGCTGGAGCAGTTAAGACTAGGCTACGGATCACGGTTGCTGTCATGATGTCGTTGTCACATAGCCACTTTCATACTGCTTTATTATTCAGGATTATTAGGCCAATTAGCTGGCTCACTGCGCTATATGAGAGGTACGGAGGTGGGAATGGGATACATTGGCGGACATTCTTTCCGTTTTAATTGCAGGATCTCTGTGGAAAGCGCTATAGAAAAGGTCTGGATCCCTAAAACTTTGTCTGTGCGCTTTGTTGTTGCCTAAAGTGGTGTTGAGCTCACTGCTGTTTACTTATGGCCCTGTGGGCTCATTTGTTCTGAGCTTAGTTGTGTCAGTTTAAATAATGCATTCTTAATTTAGGCTTGTCACAGTGGTACTATAACTTGTGTCAATGCACCTCTCTCTCTCTCTCTCTCTCTAAGTGTTTTGTGGAGCCATGCTGTTTGTTGACATGTTAAAAAACACAGAAGCAAGAGAGAGTATTGTAGTTTCACTGGTAGTTATTTTTTGAAATGGTTGGTGCTCCACCATTTTTACATATAAATCTGACACTGGTCAAATCGGTTGTTAAAAAGTGGGATATTTCAAGAATAACTATCCTAGTTGTTTGTAACAAAAATAACACCAAACTCAGTATGTTAACAAATGATTACACAACTCTATACAGCGGGGTATTCAATTAGAATTCAAAGAGGTCCACCTAGAGAAAATTTTCCGAAGCAAAGGTTCGGAACATCATACCGACTAACTTGCGTTATCATTCAGTGCCATATCGTGTAGTTATATCAACATATATGTTTTTAGTCAACAACTGACAATATTTCAACAATATTCAGTTTTCACATCAAACTGAAGGGATAATAAATAATAAATAGGCATACTCTAATAATAAATTCTAAATTTAAGTAACATAAAATAAAGTGCCTATGTTTTTTTAGAAAAAATGAAATAAAAAGGGTAGCTTGAAGTGATAAAGTGTAGTCTTAACCAATTTTATAATAAACACTCAACACAAATGAACAGCTGTAACGCCTCCTCTTCTCTTTCATTCCCTCTTATAAACCACTTTCCTACTTTCTCTTGTTCAGTGAGAAACGTGAGCTCTAGCTTGTCCTGCCAGCTAGCATTGGAGATCTATGAGATATTCTGGTTTTGAACGGCCCATGGGAGGAATGTACATGTAAAAATCTCTACATTCTTGTGAAATGTCTTTTCTCTTTAGCCTCCTCTCTCCGTGTGCTTTTCCAAAACGTCTCTGGTGTATTTCACTCGCGGACTCGACTCAAATGCACAGATTTGATTGGCTGAGCAGTATCACATGAGATGAATTAGAGCACATGTGATTGGTCTGTGTGTTTCCTGGGCCGCTAAACCAGGACAGTAAATGCAAGAAAAGCTGCGTGGGTAAAATTAGAAATGCTCCGGCACGAGGTAGAAAGTCTAAATAATAAACCGGCTGTGGGTCGGCGGTCCGGAGAGGACACCGGCTGGGTCCGGATCTGGACCGCGGTCCGCCTATTAGTGACCTCTGCTATACAGACACATATTGTAAATTTCAATCTGAATTGTTAGAAAATTTAAAGAGAAATATTTATGCTCCATGATGTGTGAGTTGGCTTGTTCCCAGTAAATGTTTTGTTCCTCCTCGTCAGTGCACTCCTACAAATAAAATCTGTATTTGACTTTTTAAGGAAAAGGTCAACTTGCCTATTTAAAGAACAATTAATTGCCTAACACATACAGCTAACACATTAAACAGGATTTTTATGGAATGTTAACTGAACTGGTTTTAGTCTATGGACATTAGACAATTTTAACTGTAAAATAAGAAACCAAAGTATATAAGACTGTGATTTCTTAACTCATATTTTTATGTTGTATTCAACTGTGGTTTATGGCTTTTGGTTTAGTGTGCCACCCCAGGATTTTCAGTGGCCCCATCTGGCCACCCCTGGGAAAATTTTCTGGGGGCGTCACTGTCCTGAAGATTTAAAAATGGAAACTAAAAGCTCAATACTAAGTTTGACAGCATACATAGCATCATACCACACCACAACTGAAATTTACATCGTGCTCAGTCAATGCAGTTGTAAAGCTTCAAAAGTAAACAAAAACTGTACATTTAATAAAGTGATGAACAGAAAAGAAGAGGAGAGCTTTTGGGTTGTTGTGTTCTCCCTGGATAATTAACAGCTGCCTGGGATCTGATTAGAGATCCCACGGGACTGCAGCACCACAAACATAAACAGCTCAAAAAACATTTGATTATAAACAACAGCACAGACCTCTGACTGTGTGTTGCCTGTGCATCCATCATAATCACGCAGGGAAATGCATCCAGAATATGAATATGACATTTATTGATGTTAAAAGACTTCTCAGCAGCTTGCAGCTGCTGGCTGTGTCACAGTCAAGATCCTGCTGTCCCTTGTGTCAGCTGGCCAGCGCTGTGAAAAAAGCCCTGCTGACAGCATGTGGACTACTTCTGTGCGCACACTGACAGTGCAGTCGTCAGGGTTCAGCAGCACACAGGCCACAGGTTGGACTGCTCAAGCAAAACTCCCACTGAGTCTAATTTGGCTTATGACAACTTTTCTTTTGTCTGGGTCTGCAGGTGTCAGTTGGAAATGACACAGTGGCAGTGCGACTCACCACATGAAACCAGAATCACAGGAACAGTTGCTCCTTTTCACAGTTTTAGCTGTCATCACTGGAGGATTTGTTTTTCATACAACCTTATTCACAGCAAGATAGTGACACAGTGAAAGTTACCACCTACCCCACCCAAGAGAGCACTGCTTTGGCTGTCAGCTTTCTTTTCTCCTTCCTCTTTATTCCCATGGTGTGATTGCAGTACTGTAGCAGTGGGGGAAATCATGTTTAGCACACATTAACCTCATGGTAACTTCATACTAAACAATGACAACAATAACACCACCACGTGCCAGTTGTGGTGAAGAACTAAAATATGAGGAAAATAAACAGCACAAGAATAGTTGAATATCTGACTGCCAATCTCACCGTTGACTCTCAGTGGCATTATGAAACGAGGATCATACTGTTTTGGCTTTAAGGGGGTGCTCAATGTCTGATTTTACATAGAACAAGTTAATATAAAGCCTATTATGATAATAAAATCAATATTTAATGCTGTAAATTAAAATGAGCAAAATAAGCTTTAAATCAATCTTTTCTAACATTAGTGAATAAATACAAAGTTGTAACCCTTACCCTTAAAGCACCCATGAAATCAAAATCAATGTTAATTTGTTTTTATTGTATATGCCTTGCACTATATTTCACCAATACACTAGCATCCGGCCCAACAATGATAAAAAATTTAAATTAAAAAAAAACTTTTTGTAGGTGCAATGGTATTTTAGAGTTTGAAAGTTCCTGGAAAACGATTTTAAAATGTTGATGACTCATCCTGCACTCGGAGGCGTGTGTTAATTGAGCGTCCAATGAAAAGCTTTCTTGTTTTTATGACACCACTGGAGTGTAGTGTTTCTGGGGTCCGACCCCTGGACCTCAATGATTACTGTACATAAACAATAATACATCTTTATTAACTGATTTTGGTGAAACTGAATCATGTTTGATGATGTCCCCCGGCTGCCCTGCCTCAACTATGGAGTTCACTGATGAACAGATAGCTTTACTTGTTGCTAAATTAACAGCTAACTGCTACTAGCTGCTATCTAGTTAGCTCAGTTAGTTGTCATATTAGCTAGCTCTGCCAGGACTGGGAGTTCGGAACACTAGGGGAGTGTTAAAGGTTACACTTCTAATATTACTCAATATTACTCAGGGAGGTTTTCAGGCCAGGGGTTTGTAAAGTTTAGTGCCAGGGGCACAGAACCCAGCAGGGAGTGATGGCGATTAGTACAAATTGCACGCCACAACACTGGTGCAAGCGCTGCTCTGTGTCTCTTCCTGTTGTACCACACACACACAAACACACACTATGCTCGCACATGCACACTGATGCACCCTTCCTTAAGGATTAGGGCTATAATTTAGAAGTTATTCACACACTTTAAAAATATTTATTAACAGCTTCTTTCTTTTCACATGTCCATTTCCAGCATATGTTGATATTTATATCATGATAGGCTGCATATTAACTTTTGGGAGAAAACAAATAGTTCAGTGTAAAATCAGACATTGAGAACCCCATAAAGCCAAAGTAGCATAGCAGAATGAAATAATTAAGTATGGCAATTAAACTGAGTTTAGTTTAATAAGGAAAAGAAAATGCTTAACTCAGAGATTAAGATCTGGAGTGCGTGGGGGACAGAAAACGAAAAACGGGTTGAGATAAATATTATCTAGCTGCAGTGCCCAAGGCTGCAGTTTCAGGACCGCAGCAATCTCGGTCCATCAGTTCTGGGACCGTAGTTCTTTTGCAACAGCTCCATCCAGTGGAGTGGTGTTGGTAATGCACAGCAACACAAAGGAGGTTAACCCTGTCTGCTTGCATGTCGGCCATGAGCCGATGTGCGCAGCTGTAGGGTTAGCCGGTTGACATGCACATAATCAATAACAGCACTCAAAGGTTCAGCTTGAAACAAAAGTATTCAAGAAAACCACAAAAGAAAAGCTCACTGCACAAATAATTCCCGGATCCCAAAATATAATTATTGCTTTTATTGACGAAAAATATATAACTTAATATAATGTGAAAACGTATATTCAAAATAATCACAATGATCCAAATAACTATAAAGTATACCGCGGTCAACGAAAAATACAGCGTCCCATTCACTCACAAACTATAACTATACAAAATCACCACCCACATCCATGTGACTTACCAAAAAAAGTGCAACAACAAATAAACTTATATACAATTGATTCCAAACTTGCAATAAATCAGTTCATGACTCCTACACATCAGCTGTACTTCAGATCGGTTTAACTAAAGTAGCAACATAAATTCAGTCCATCACAAAGTATCAACTTAAATTCAGTCCATCACAAAGAAACAAAGAAAACTGGCCATCGCAAGAAAGGGGTTTTGTTGGACTTACGACCGGAGACAACTGGATGGGGGTTTTTATACTCAGCGGTGGTATAGAGGTGGAGTAGTTTGTGGCCAGTACTAGGGCTGGGTATCGAGTTCAATACTTTTTAGGCACAGACCGAACTGCTTCAATACCTCCGAGTATCAAAAAATTTCGATACCAAAGTTCGATACCTAAAGGTTCTTGTTAATTCCAATGGGCCAATAAGCATGCAGCATTCTTGATGTGTGCACATCTAAAAGTGATTGTAATTGGCTGTGGCGATGTAAACATTAGCTCACGTCGGTTACGCACAGAGAAGTGGCTCGTGGATGTAAAAGACGCGGAGAAAATCAAAAGTGAGATTTCTCTCTCTTTCTCTCAGGCCTGTTGCCATGAATGTTTAGGTTGCAGTGTTCCCAGAGCACAAATTCACATATAAACAATAAAAAATATATAATTAAAAAACAATGAAATGACATTATAAAAACTAAAGAAAGAGGAATAAAAACAACAAAAACACAATATAGGCCAATGTTACATTGAAAATATGTCTTGGTTTTAACAAGCAGTAGCATTTTTCAAAGGAACAATTATTAAAATAAACTATTAATGATAATAATGTGATAATTAAGTTACTTTATACAAACAACAATGGTCCTCCGTTTGTTGAGAAAATAGACAAATTTTATACCAATAAAATTGGTATTGAAAAAAGTATCGTTCAGGAGCCGGTATCGAAGTTGAGGTATCGATATCGGTACCGATATCGAAAATCTTTGAACGATACCCAGCCCTAGCCAGTATGTTAAAAAAAAAACGCGATTGTTGATGACTTGAATGGTCTCAAGGGACTGACTACCTCAGCTATTAACAAAAGGTGCAGCTGTACAACTCATTGTCTGCAGGTGGCAGTCTAGAATTTGAAGAGGACATCAGTTTTGTCAACTGCCTGTCTACAACTACGGTCCAGCATCTGTTTCTTTTCCTACCAAAAATCCTACATTTAGATGCTGTTTGTTGGGACTTTGTGTGTCCTGTCTCACATGGCTTCCTCACAAGTTTTTTTTTTTTCTCACGCCTTTAAGCTTTAATTCAGGGTTAATTTAAATGGCCCCACTGAAAGACCAGCTATCTACTGTGGATTAAATGTTCCCATACTGCCGCTGAAAATATTTATGACATTAATGCAGTTTCAGTCACAACATTGGGTGCTTAGCTGCCTACAACTGGTATAATTGAGATAATACTGAGAATGATAATGAAGAATGAACACACCCAGAGGATGTTAGGGTAATCTGCAATGTCACAATAACAATTCTAGAGGATGGCTTTTAATCACAGACTCTCTGAAGCTGTGATGGAATTCACCTCTTAGTGTTTAAAAAGCCTCTTTTCTGTTTTCATCCAAAAAGTGGATTTAGTCTCTCATCTGCAGTTGCATACAAATATTAGTTTCTTACATTCAGTTTCACATAATTTTTCTTTTCTCTCCATACTAAATTAGGATTATTGGTCTGTTAATGTCATAAAAATATGTTCCAAGGGTCATACTTGCCAAAGGCAAGGCATAGGGAAATTCAAAAAATACACATAAAAATTTCATGTTGGTGAAACAGAAAATAAATACAGGTTAATAATAATAATAATAATAATAATAATAATAATAATAATAATAATAAACAGGGTAAAACAGGACAGTAAAAGTGCAGTGTACAATCTGGGTTAAAAGAGTTAAATGGAATATAAAAACAAGCTGAGGGGTTGAGCAAATAATTGAGTTACTTATTTTGAAAAGAGAACAGAGAAGTACACTTAATCTACTCTCTCTAGCTATTCTGTACTTGGGTCCATAGCAATCTTTGGGTCCACTGAAACTCCAAAAACCCTCAGACACTACAGAGAAACCAGGACATGTCTGTCAGCAGGCCACTTTGATCCAGTTACTCCGGACCCACTTGCGCGGTTACAGGTGGACAGAGGTTCCTGCAAATCACTCAGGCGTGAGATTTAAGACCACTTCCTTCACTCTGTTTAATCTCTCTTTATCTTTTCACTCAATTACCTACTCATTTCTCACCGTGTAAATATTTAATTAAAAGCAATAGTAAAAAGAAAAGTCTTCAGTCTTAATTTAAAAGAACTGACAGTTTCAGCAGACCTGCAGTTATCTGGGAGTTTGTTCCAGATATATTGAAGCATAATAACTGAACGCTGCTTCTCCTTGTTTAGCTTTGACTCTGGGGACAGAAAGCAGACCTGCCCCAGATGACCTGAGAGGTCTGGATGATTCATAACGAAGCAAAAGATCAGAAATGTATTTTGGCCCCAAATCATTTAGTGCTTTATAAACTAACAGCAGGATTTTGAAATTAATTCTTTGACACACAGGAAGCCAATGTAAAGACCTCAGAACTGGATTGATGTGATCCACCTTTTGGTCTACATTTGCAGCCATGTTTGTATTCATTTAGGACAGATGGGGGGGGTTCATTCATGGCCACGGCTGTGCCTCGAGTGTTTCATGTTTTCCCCCTTCCCATGTTCCCAGTGCTCCCCCGTCTGATGGTGTATGTTTGTGTGTGACGTGGTCTCCCCTCCTGGCTCCTGGCTCCTGGCTCAGCTCCTCCTACACACGTGCAGTCCATCAGCTCATCACCTCAGCAGTGTATCCACCCTGGCTCAACTCCCAACTACCAGTTACCAGATCATTGCCTCTGCTACTGTTCATGTTGATCGCCTAGCCTTTTGCTAACTATACTTTCCTTTGTGCTTCAGGATCACTCCACATGTGCCTGCTTGGTCTCCACCCTTTTTCCACAACCCTCTGCCATCGCCTGCTATTCAGCCTCTCTATTCCATTTTATCCCTGTAAGTTTTTTGAATAAACCTTCTTTAACTTCTCCTTCAGTGTCTGCCCTGTATTTGTGTCCACCCTGTATACACTCCAACAATTTCAGAGTGACTGCTCCACTTGGAAGCCACCTGAGTTGGCGTTCCAGCTCAATCCCAACCCACGCGGTGCTGCATACAATACGCTTTGCTGTGTTCAACTTACACCTCTCTATCCATATTTATAGCCATCCATGAGCGAGCCAGGCCGTGTGCTAAAGGTCCTCTGCTCTTCTGTGTAATTATTCAGTCCCAGTGGCTGTAATACATCAGTGATGCTGTTTATGGCTCAAGGTCAAAGCCAAGTGTCCAGAGAGCCAAGGCAGTGATGGATTACTGTTTTCCAGATCCTTGAACTCTGCCGGACAGTGACAGATCTCAGCACATCAAGAAAAATACATTTTTTTCCCTCTGAGTCTTTATTGACACCTCAGAAGGCCTGAAGGATAAATAGCCTCAGAGTTTTCCTGCATGTGATGCTCTGATGTGGACCCTCATCATCCTGTAGGATAAATGGGAGTGTCTCCCTCTGAGGACACTGTAATCTCCTCGCTGTTAAAAGGAAAACTTTGCCCTCCCTACCGCAGTCAACCTCCATCATCTTCCTCCTCCTCCACTTCATCTAATGGGTTGTTATTTTTGCAGTAAACACATCTGCCTGTACTCAGCACTAATGTCTTTCCCTAATGCTTCTCTATATTAACATATATAATCACTAAATTGTTTTTTAGTCAGGTATTTCTTTCTTAAGTTGTCAGCACATTCTGGCTTCTTACTTTAGATACTCTACACAGAGATAAGCTAGTGTAGAGCATGGACTGTAATGCCATTGGCAAAATTGTTGACTACACTGACAGGGTTACACATAATCATAGGTAATCCTAAGAGTAGCCTGACTATAATATTAAACATGCCCCTTGTAGTGAGAGAATTACCACCCAAATATGCAGCTCTACAGAGGTTTTTCTCTTTTCATTCATAATTTTGATTTTACAGCCCACAAATGCGGCTCTCATCAATTCAACAGCAGGCAGCTTCTTTTTTTGGGGAAAAAAAAGCTCTGATAAACCTGTCATTACCTGTCAACTCCAAACAGATAAACAGAATCTGCAACCTGCTGGTGAAGAAAGTTGAATAATTAGCAGCCAAAACAGATTTTTTTTCCTCTTTTTTTCCTATCATGAGTTGGTGGTGAGTGAAATTTTGACTCTGAATATTAAACATTTGTCAGGTGGACACACACACACACACACACACACACACACACACACAATAAATGATGACGTTGCTTTTTATAGTGGTATTATGTTAGTCTTTGTTTTTCAGGTTGTTCTGTTGTTCCTTTGGCCAAAAAAAAATTGAATGCAGCTTTAAAATAAGGGTTGTCAGTCATAAGAACATACTGAATGTTTTACTTCAACAACCACCATCCCACACAATTTCCCAGCTGTGCTGTGGCTTGATTTTTTTATTGTTTTTACTGCAATCTCCAGGGTTTTAACTAAGTCAAACTAAGAACTCTGCAGGGCTTCCATAACATCAAGACAGCTTGATCTAAACATAAAAGCTCTGCAGATCAGAGGCAGAGGGCTGGTGGGCTTCCACAGAGACTGTTCTTTTTTATCAGTGAACAGGTTAGTTTTAAACAGACTTATTCGAGGCAGAAAAGTCACTCAGCAAATATTGTATAAGGCTCGTGCATCTGGAGAATTCCTCCATTTTATTTGCTTCTTCAGGGAAGTAGTTTATTGTCTTTGCATTGTGACAAAGACAAATATTGTCTTACCATATGGACATATTTCACATGCATGTATCATGTATTTCGGCCTGCAATCACACCAACATCATAATTAGAGGGAATATATTTGCTGTCCGCTGAAAGATGGCACCTGCAGCTGTGGAATCTGAATCAATTAAACTGAGCATCAGTTGGTTGTTTACTCTCATCCATCTCATCCAGAGAAGAGTGGGGCTTTTCATTAAGGTGAAAAAGTTATTTCATTACTTTGCTACATTGGAACAAAAGTGCACCAGATTCACTTTCAGTCAGAAATGAGTATTGCCATGTTTGTTAATCAGTTTGTTTGGACACAGGAGGATAAAGGATAAACAATAAGCTATGCTGGCTCAGTCTGCAAATCAACACATTTTCAGAAAGACAAAAAGAAAAAAAGCCCATAAAGCCATTTTCTCAGTTTCACTCTGAACACTTATTACTTCCTCCAAAGAGGTTATGGAGTTGGGCCCAAGCTCAGACTCAATTGTTCTGTTTGCTGGTTAGCAGGATATCTCAGAATTAGATTTGTTATAGTTCGGTTGTGGGTCAAAAAACAATTGATTTTTGTGTGTGTGTGTGTGTGTGTGTGTGTGTGTGTGTGTGTGTGTGTGTGTGTGTGTGTGTGTGTGTGTGTGTGTGTGTGTGTGTGTGTGTGTGTGTGTTTGTGTAGATTCGGGAATCTTTTAAAGTATTTCTGTGGCACCTTTTTGAACATTTTATCATGAACTTATGCATTCATTTAAATGAAAATCATCAGGCACATGTACAGTACTTACCATTGTCTGTCATCATTATTTTTTTAATGCAAGTATGGATGAAGGTCCAGCAGATTTAGATGGTCGTGCACCGTTGCAACATGTAGTGCTTTCTTTTTTCAGGTAGTTGAGCTCAGAGGCAACTTGTTAGCCCCACTGTTCGTTAACGGTTGTTAGAATGTACATTTTAATGCATGTGTTCACCACTAGTTTTTGTATTTGTTTGTGTCAAGATTAAACAAACAAGATATAAGAAGTTAATTTGTGTTTTTTGTAAAGTTTTGAAAGCCTGTTTTCAGTCTAAATGCTGAGCTAGACTAATTGCCTCCTGGCTCCAGCTCCATACTGAGCACAAGGACATGGGAGTGATATCAATCTTCAAACTCTTGCAAAGAAAGCAAAATGTTGATTTATTGCTTTACATTCATTTCTTCCATGACCTGACATCGCCTTAAAGTAGTTCATTGGGCCTACTTCACCTTGAAAATATTGTACAGTATTTGTATTATTTACTCACCTCAAGATAAACCAGTTTGAGTGAAGTATGCCTTAAAATGCAAATACCATTGTCATCTAAGCATGGTCGATTCTCTCTACATTTCTAAATCCTGCTGCATGTCTGTGACATACATTTACACACTTTCTTTCAACATAACTGGTTGGGATTAATAAAGATACAGAGTCCAAAAAATAACATGAATGTGACAAAGTCTGTAAGGGGATATGAGGTTAGTTTCCTGGCAGAGACTCCCGTTGGTGTCAGGTGACTGACAGTAAGTAGTGTAACATATTGCACATACTGAAAAATCAAATTATGGCTTCATGTTTGCTGTGATAGATCATATTGATCTGTGAATGTTCACACTAAGCAGAATAAATGGCATGAGGCATATGGCTTCTTCTGAACGGAGGAAAACAAGCCATAATACCTCTCTTATACACGTTGATTGTGTGCTGACATCAGCTAGAGGAATAAAATGTAGAAAGGCAAACTAGAAGATTAGCAGAAACTAAAAAGAAATACTGGAGTAAACCTAAAATGCATCATTTTTATTCAAAGGCTTTTTAAAATATTCTAAAGCTCAACTTAAAGTATGGATAAACAATGCAATGGTTTTGGTTTGTATGTAGGTGGAGTAATGTACTGAATCACTACATTTATACATGCAGTCATCAGTGTGATGTGATGTGATGCTAAAAAATGAGCAGCTGTTCAGTCATCAGTGTTTGAAGTGTTGAAGTATGTCTGAGTCTCTGAAACCCACTCAGCATTCAGTCTGTTGCGGTGTCCTGCTCCCTGCAGGCTGCTGACTGAGAGCTTCCTACTTTGTCAAATCCACAGACACTGTCTGCATGCCATGGCCCAGTCCCAGAGTCTCAGGGGTAATCTTCCATCCATTGACTCCATGCAAACAAAAGTGTCATGATCTGACTTTTGATTTGTAAGCCCCGGCAGTCAGCATCCCAAACCTTGTTCCTCTCCTGTCTCTGTGTAACACACCACCTCTGCAATCACCAACAACAAGCAAAATATTTTCAAAGTACATGATGACTGCTAATATCGTATTAGTGGCCTGAAGCATTCTAGGAATGTTCTGGTAGGAAATTATTTACCTAATGTTAACTGTGAAATGGTAAAACAGCTGATTTTTATGTAAGGTAAATGAATTCTTTCCAAATAAAAGAATACTCCACAGAAAATATGTCTTCACTGTCAAATACTCATCCTTTAGGTTTAAAAGATGGCTCTGAAAGGTTTGTAGCTGGCTCCTTTTATGAAGGATGGCATAAACAAGGTGTTGCACCTCCTCATAGCTCCAGAGCTCTGCTGGAAGTAGTGCATTTAGGGATTTATTGACAAAGTGTAGGGTGCTGCATATATGAATTACCAGCAGAGAAATGCATAAAAGTCCAATTTATGTCACATAATACGTAAATCAGTTCATTTAAAAGGCCAGTAGGGATTTGCTTTAATACGGTGTGGGTTGATTCACAAGGTCATGACATTTAAATTCTGATCTCATGAAGCTGGTCAGATTGACCCAGATTTATTTAGTTTTTCATATTCATTTAAATGTACACAACTAATTTAATAGTTACTTATAATAGTTATTAACAACAAGTTACAACAATTATGGAATTTTCAGAACAGCACCAACATACTGTCTGTGAAAGCAGCCACTTTGCTGATAAACCACAGAATTGTAGAGTAACATTAGGCTTCAAGAGCTCTGTACCTCTTACAGGAGTTGGATACCTTGCTGGGAAGACTGAAACTCTTCATCTAGCAGCTCACTGTGTCTGGTCCTTGTGGAATTACTCCTTGCAATACCTAAAATTGATAAGGGCTGATTGTTTCCTGTGACTGTTTCACAATAAAGGCAAACCAGTTTTTCTCCAGTCTTATGCTTTTAGCAACTACGTGACCACTACCGCTTTATTATTGCATGTGTGCTAAGTATTTGCAGAACAAGACACTCTTGAGTATTAATGTGTGAAATGAGTCAGTGTGAAGTTTGCTGAAAGAAGCACATGTCCCCAATTAGGCGATCTCAGAGGCTGGGACAGTACAAACACAAAGCATATGGTGCTATAAGAGCCACCTTTTCGTTTTGGCACAACAATCTCCGTCAGCTTCTTTCAAATATTAAAACTTGCATTCAAAATTAGCAGGAGGATTGATTCAGCCCTTTCCATTTTCCTGAGCATGTCTACACCAGCTGCAGGAGCCCTTTACTGTGACTATTTGCTGCTCTGTCTGCAAATGAATCGTTCATACAGAATGCTGCAATTAGCAACAGTTTAAAACAGGTTTGAGCAGAAATGAGCAGCATCTCCCTGAGTCAATGGCAATTAACTTGACAACAATAAAATAAACCAGAGGAAATATGGCGGAGAAGCTACAGCTGATGTGTTTGATAGTTTTTACAAAAGTTCCAGTGAGAGCCAATTAGCTGTATTAACATGCGCGGAGTTAAGTTTCACAACAAGACAAACCCAGAAGGATCCCCTAAATACTGCTGTTAAAGATGGTGTAAAGCCTCGTGTCTCAAATCTGACTCTCAGAACTGATAAATCAATTTCATCAATAGGTTTGGCAGCTGAGGCCGTCCGTCAAAAGCGGGTAGTGTTTGAGCTGGCTGCAGTTCTTCCTCTCATCTTTTATCCTTTCCACACGCCTCACTTCTCTCTGAGAGAACAGGGATCAAACACATTATGAATCCCTGATGGAAAACAAGCTTAGATCCACACGCTTGCACACAGACTTTGGACAAGCTCCTAATTCTGCACAGCTGTTGTCACTTTGTTTTGATGTTTTTACAGTTCTGTGCTTTTATGAAGTGATGGTGTGTGTCTGTCTGTGTTTGAGAGAGAGACTTTTTCTTTCTCCTTGAGATACAATAATTTTTCCCTCACAGAAGGATATCTTGTTTCATTCCATTTGAAACATTTAAGTTTTCCCTCCCTTAGGGGCCATCCACACTAGGCTACTATGTTTTCGTTTTAAAACGTAGACCCTTTTGCTATGTTTGCATCTCCCGTCCAGAGTCCAAAGGCCTAAAACGGAGAAGTCTGAAAACGCTCCCAACCCCATTTTTCGTTTTAAAAGTCTGTGATACAGTTTTAGTGCGAACAGGCAAAAATGTTGACGCACACACTCACATTTGGCTCGCTAATTGGGTCTTATAAGTCATGCAAAGCAAAAACACAGCGCTACTGACAGTTTTAGTTTTGGTATTTTTATTAAAATATTTTGTACCATGTAAATAACACAGCCATCTGCTTCTTGTTTACACCGGCAAATGCATGCCCATTGTACGTGAATGGCCACTCAATGTGCGTTTTCATTCATTTTAATATAGACACAGATCAGTTCTGATACGCAACTACAACACTAGTGGATGACGACCACATTAATTTAAAACTGCGTTTTTAAACAAAAACATAATAGTGTGGAACGGGGTTTAGTCTCCTCATCTCTCCTTTTTCATGCTGAGCTCTTATATTCATTTGCATTTATTCATGGTTATGAAGGGAAACTAATATAAATACTGGATTCCCCATAAATGTGTTACACTGATTGCTCTGATCCCCCTTTTTAATTACCTTTAAATTATCACGGTAAATTTCACATTGAGTAAAATTAAATAAATAATAATATAATAAGTGCAAATCTATCTATCCAGGAGTGTGTCTGTTTCTCGGGGTGGCAATATCAGCTCGCATTATTAAACATTCATTTGTCATTAATGCCTCCCTCGGGTTTGCATGATAATGGGTGTGTTTGACTTCATGCAGTGCTGACTTAACATGATGCATGCTGGGCTTAACACATGGTATGCTGGCTAGAAATTGTTTCTGACTTTCGCCAGTACTGCAAAACCTCACCATGTCACATGACATTAAAACCTCGCAGGCGTAAGGTGGCTGCATTTGCTTTTCTCAAGTTGCACAAAGCTGGAACCCAATTCTGTCTGATCTGTCATTGTTTTAAGCTCACAGTAAGCTCAAGCACTCTACGGAAGGTAGAATGTGACTATCAAGTCCACGAAAGTCAGCCACAGTCCTCTTGAACAAACCTAATAACGCTTAAGTTTTCTCCTAGTACCGCCATGAGGTCAACATTAACATGTCTCCTTTAATTTTATTTATGACCAAATAAATGCAAAATGAATCACATAATAATCAGTCTCGCATCAATAAAGCATTGCCATTGCGAGCATGTTAGCATGCTGATATTAGCATTTAGCTCAAAGAAAGCTGTGCCTTTAAGCGTGGCTGTAGGCTCTTTCTTTTTTGTTGCTGCCGGGGTCAAACCCACGTCTTTAATGTTTGTACAAATGTCTTTCCAAAATCATATTTTCACGACATATTTCTCCTCAGCTGAAGTTGAGCTGCTGGTCTCTCCATGATAAATACTACTTAAACTTCTCTGTATAATGATTTCTTGGCACTATATGTGTTAGATCCTGTCACTATCTTACCATGTTGTATTTGGAAAGGAGGAGAGTGGTTTACTGCCAAAAGAATAGTAGAGAATGCTGGTTGGATCACAGGTTCATAAAACAGCAGCCTTCAGCCTCTTCCTCCTTCTCCTCCCTGAGTTTATCAAGAGGCTCCTGTCATTGTGTCTCGATTGTTGCCTGCTTTGGTTTTTCCATCTCAGTGTGAGACCTGTTTCCAGCTACTTTTTTTTTAAATGCTGCTACCATTTAGATTGTCAGCTAGTATTTGTGTGTGTATGCAGCAGATGGAAGGTATCTAAATATCTATCTATAGAGCCATGGACAACACGTCTTCATACCTAAACAACAGAATAGGTAGTTTGTCTATTCTCTCAAAACAACATGAACATTGGAGAAAACGACCGTGCGACAAGTTTACCAGTTATGTAAGTTAACTTAAAAAAATGTCACAGTTTGGTTAGTTTTCAGTTCAACACAAGCTCTTAATCATGTGTTTGTCTAAAGGGGTCAAACTCTGAAACACTTGGTGGATCATATTTTTTTTTGTTTTGATTCATTTTTACAAGTTGTCAGGATCAGTATTGAAATTGTTGGTGGGGCAAAGTAAGGTGGATGGGGGATTAAGGTGGTTTGTTACTTGGATGTTGATGTTAGGCTCATCAACATCCCACCTTTCCTGTTACCCGTGGTTTGACTGTATGTGTATTCAGAGCCAGTGAGTAACGGACTTTCAAAAAAATAGTAATAATAAAAACTGCGTTAACGTGAGATAAAATAATTGTTGGCGTAAATTAATTAATGCGTTAACACAATAAGGCGTCAATATTGGTGTAAGGTGTAAGATTCCCCTTTGAGTGCATTTAAGGTTGTGTTATGCTACATTCACTAGTATTTGTGAGTGTATGTAACTGTTTTACATAACAGGAAATATTTTAGAAAGTTTTTTTATTCCATTGTCCATGTCAATATTCAAAGACACTCTAAAAAATAGGATAGAAAAAATGTGTTATCTTTATGTTCTTGTGTCTATTTATATGGATTTTGCTTGTGTTCTTATCTGAGTGTGTGTACACAAGTGTGTGCAGTACAAGCTGACATAACCCTTACTTACAGCTGCAGAGACAATTGTGGTTATACTGTGGGAGAGCCTCCTACATTACTCCAAACTAATCAGCCATTCCCTTACTGATAGCCACACTGGAGGAACAGCTCTCAACTGATTAATGGGATTAATGGGATGCTGCTGTTTTAATGTGGTGATGTCTTTACAAAGGACGACATGAAAACAGATGGAAATGTGTCAGAGAAAGCAAGCACCAGCAATTGATTTATCACAATTAATTACACTAATTTATTTTCTCTTATAACTGCCTGTGTTTAGTTAAATGTTAAATATGCACCCATTGAAATACATTAACATACAAAAGAAATGAAATTAAGCAAGAATGTATTTTCAGCTTATACAGGCAAAGCTGCTGCCTGCATGTGAAAGTTTAGGTCTACATCTACACTTCTACGTTTTTGTTTAAAAACAAAGTTTAAAAAACAAAAACCCTTTTCCGTCCACACTAACGTTTCTAGCTGAGTGTCAGAACTGATACGCACATCAAGTGGCATTTCATGTACACTGTGCATGCATGTGCTGATGTAAACATGAAGCCAACTGTCTATTCGACAGTTGCAGTAGATTTGGCAAAAAAACAAAGTCCTACTACACAGTTACACGGGAGTACAAAGCGACATGGGAGTCGTTGCAAAGTAAATTGGGGGACATGCACAGTAGAAGAGTATTTGTCTTATTTGCATAGTACAAAATGTTTTAATATGAATACCAAAACAAAAACACTGTCATTAGCATCTTGTTTTTGCTTTGTATGACTTATAAGACCCAGTGAGGAAGCCAAATGTGAGTGAGTGAGTGAGTGAGTGAGTGAGTGAGTGAGTGAGTGAGTGAGTGAGTGAGTGAGTGAGTGAGTGAGTGAGTGAGTGTCATCGTTTTTATGTCTTCCTTTTTCGCCTGTCCACACCCCGGAGTTTTAAAACAAAAACAGGGTCAGCAGGCTTTTTTTTTTAGGTCTTCGGATTTGCCATTTCAGTCTGGACACTGCAAGTGGTGTCCATTTTAAAACAAAAACATGCAGTAGTAGTAGCCAGTGGCCTGTACTACGAAGCGGGGTAACTGGCTTATCCAGGTAACTTCAGGAGTAACTTCGTGACGTCGGGTGTAACTTCCCAGTTAACCCGTACTACGAAAGGGGGATAGGTGTTGCCCGAGGTCTGTTGCCATGGCAATTTACAATTTACTGTGTGTGTGTGTGTGTGTGTGTGTGTGTGTGTGTGTGTGTGTGTGTGTGTGTGTGTGTGTGTGTGTGTGTGTGTGTGTGATGTTGCAGCCTTGCAAAGTGAAGTTTCTCATAAATGTGACTATAATGTCATAGAATATTAAGGTTATTTTACTTGTAGATTAATCTTGGAAATTAAATTTTCTGTCGGATTAACCCCCCCCCCCCCCCTTAATCATATAACACCCATAAAATACATAGGCTTAGAGATTTAAACTACAATAAGAACACTGTGAAGATAATTAGGCTACAAATTTACTCAATGCGATGCCAACAAGTCTCCCTGGCTTTCTCGCCCAGCCGCGATATTAGATTTAACCATTAACTTGTCTTTACATTCATAATTTCATGACACTACCAACGTGCATTCCTCTGGAGAAATACGGAGCATGCGCGGAAAAACTCTGCCTGCGCGGCCAAACACACCCCTTTTATGTGAACGCGCACCTCCAATTAACCACCTTTGTAGTACCGTTTAACTCCAGTGTAGGCAGTCAGAGTTTGTCAACCCTGAGTTTGCCTGATAACCCCGACTTAACTCTGAGTAGGTTGAATTCCCTTCGTAGTACAGGCCACAGGTCTACTATTTCTCCCAGACCATCTTCCTAAACCTAACCAAGTAGTTTTGTGCCATTGTAGAATAGATGAAAACATTTCTGTCACCTTTTGAAAGTGGTGTCGGTTGTCCTTTTTCATGATTTCAGAAGAAAGGGAGCTGTGATGAGAAGGACAGAGACAGACAGTAAAGGTGAAAGAAGAAAAGTTTGTTTGTTCTTCCATCCCTTTGTCTACTTTGACAACTCTGATACCCCCCCACCCCCCACCCCCCTTCTGTTACCGTCTGTCTGCCTCTTCCTCTCATCGTTACTTTCTCTTTGTTTTCATTTCACCACAGAGATATTCCCTGGTAGTGATTCAGCCTGCTAATTCTCTTTAAATTACCTTCCTTCTGTTCAACATGCAGCAAATTCTCGTTCGCTTCTTGTCCACTTATATTTGTGTGTGTGTGTGTGTGTTGTCATGCTGTTTCCTTGTCATTATCTCTCTCTTTGATCTACTACAGAATTCAATCCGTAATCTCTCTCTTACTATGTTTCAGGCTTCAGGTCGTGTAGACATGACACGCAGGTTGACACGCTAATTTTCTACAAACATCTCATCCATATTTTTATGTAATGTTAGCATGCTAGGCTAACAGCACGTCAGCTGTATCATTTTTTAAGAGCACACAAATACCCTAAATACAATTGTCACCTGACCAGCACGGTGCTGTTAACCAGACAAGTCACCGCTACACCTTATGCTACATCTTATTTTTACCGTCTGTGGGGTTACACCCAGCAAACACAGTAATATCATCACTGGCCTTCATGCTGCTTTCTAATGTTAACTAACTCTGCTTTCCGGTGCATTTGAGATCTGAATGTAACACATCAGTAAAAAACAGAAAGGGCAAACTCATCTACTGGTAACATTAAAGGAGTCTATTTCAGCATTTAAAAAACTGCATATACTAATATATGCTAATAAACTTATTTTAGTGTGAAAGGGTATTACACAGGCATGTTGCAGCAACTACGTAACCAACTGTTGATCTAACCTTGGTCTGTGTGTGACTGTATTTTTGTGGCATTGACACAAACATCTTTCAATGAGTCTGACTAACACAGAGGCATAAGTTGACTCTGAGTTTTTATCAAATGTTGTTGCTTGTCATGCTCCGTGGCCAAACGTTTCCTTGTCAGAGATTCCCTATGAACAGTGACAGGGCTTCTCTGTGCAAATCCTCTTCAAATCCTAAAACATCTTTAGATCATTGTACTCATCTGTGAAGGGAAACAAAAGCAACTTGTTACATTTTCAGACATGCTGGAATGAGGTTGTGTTTGTGGAGTTGTCAAAGCCTGAAAGAGAGATGGATTTTGTTTATCTTTCTGCTACATGGACAACTTGCTCTGCTAACTGTCACATTATTTTTTTTTTACTGCTTTTGCTTGATGGAATTGAACTGACCTGCCAAAACAACATGGAGGAAATTCTAGTCCTTGCTGTATCCAGCTGTATAACAGCAGACAGTTACTGTGGACAAAATGTGGAGCTTGGTTTGTGTAGCTTGGTTCTCGTAACTAGTGAAATGATGCAATAATGGTGAATGTCAAGTATTTATGTGTTCATGAGATGCAAAGCCAAAACCAAATGGAACCTATTATTAGTCGCAGGAACCAATTGGTGAACCAATTGCAGTATCTGACCTGGGTTAAAGTGTCAAGCAGCGTGATATTAAATCCCTTCAACTGCAGGGTCGCTACTTTACACTGAGCTTGACCTCTCACCTCCCTTTCTAAATTATCACATCATTATCACAAACTATAACCATGAACCTTTTCTTACCACTCACAACCATGGAGCTGTCAAAATAAGATAGATATCATTGAATGTGCAAGCTGATATCATTTATTCCAGATACTCTGAATGACCTCGATATCTCAGAGCAATGCCTGTCTATCTTCTCCTGAAGCAGCTCAGCTGTGCAGCCAGTCAGTCAAACAGAAAGCGACACAGAGGGAGTAAAAACAAAGGTTATTGATGGTGAACAGGTGAACAAAACCCCACTCAGCCTTTTGAAATCGAAATGTTCCCACAATGCACCGTGATAGATTGGCCTTAATTACCAGCTTCCATAACAATAAAAGGAGTATGGAATTTTTATGAGATGATTCAGAGACATTAGAGGATGATGTTTTATTTTGTTACTAACTGTGTTGGGGTTTGTCCGATGGAAACAATCACTGCAGCTGATCTTGTTCTGTCAGCCAAATGCAAAAAGACACAGTGACTCATTTAGAAACAATGAAGGCCATGCAAATAAATGTAGTTAAAGCAAACAAACAGACTCACAAAGGCCCTTATTATTTGCTTTCATCTCTATTTAGAGGGCTGGCAAAAAATATTTGTTATGTTAATATGTCCATGCCTGGACATATTAAAATGCTGTCAGTAAATATAAAAAAACCCTCAATGTTAATTGCACAGAGGAATACAAACAGCATTTTAAAAACACCAACAAGAGAAATTGGTTTTCTTTTCACTTTCCATGGACAGTGAAGCACAAAAAAAACATTATTGTATTTCAGAAAATGTCTTCACTTGACCTGAACTGCCGGGGGTCAATGTGGAGATTGTTTTGTGGTCACACAGAGAAGGAAATAAAAACAGAGCTCAGAAGTTTAGGGAGCTGCTCTCTGCTTTACTATCAGACACTAATTGGTTTTGCTGCCTGAGGCGAGGTGATGGGTAAAGTGAGGCGGTGAAGGGCCAGACAGTCGGAGTCGCAACCGAAGCCGGAGGTGATTGACAGGTAGCAGGGAGGAGACGGCGAGAGGTGCAGCTGGGAGAGAGATCTGCAGGACGGGTTTGTGTCCAGGCAAGATGAAAGCTGAGCAGCGCTTTAAAGCTGTACAGAGAAACACTGTGATCAGCAGCCTTTTAAAAATTTTGTTAAACCAGTCTTCTTCTGTGCTGCGTACTTCTGCTCTTGGGAAACTCCAACTGTCAAACTGGATTGTCCTGTGTACTTTCCCCTTTGTAAGGGTTGGGGGGGGGTTCTGTCCCTGTGAGAACCACTTTGGGTTTTACACCTTCAGACATTTTCTGAAAGCAATGACATTTTATCCTAGTACAAATAAAGTGGAATGGAAAATGGTTGATCCCATAATCATTTACTCATCACCTCATAGAAATGCACTTTATTAAATTAGTTAAGAATGCAGCTTATTAAAATATATATTATACAATTAACCTTATAGTCCATACAAATGTTTACTGCAAATGTATAAATTACAAGATAACTTAAAAGAAATTCTTGTTGGAGATTCAGTGTGCAAGAACTGGAGCAGGACATTTGAGTCATGGTGACTCAGCTGTTGTCCAGCTGCTTCTGATTTTAAAACAGTTTCCCACTCTTTTATCTTTCTCTCTGCCTCTATTGCCTCACTTCAGAAGGATCTTTCACTGTAAACAATGTGCAAAGTTGTTTCATTTTATTTTATTTTATTTTTTCATGTTAATGTTTCATTAATGTTCTGTTGACTATAGTCCAACAATCAGAACCAACCAACAATCAGCAACAACAGCGTTAAGCAGCTATAGGACTCAAGATTTGTAATGCAACTTGATGAAATCAGTTTCCATATCATGATCATTAGTATTGCTAAAGAAATTATGTACCTATTGACATTTTCCCACATCTTAATGCACAGAATCAAAACACATGCAATGAGCTTGTAAAGGGCTGCTTCCCTCCCATTTCACTACAGGCCATGTTCCCCAACATTAAAGTCCCCCTCCACTCAAACATGTTTCCTGCTTGTTACTTCACTTGGATGTTTGACCTTCTCTGTGCACAATGTGCTATGTTTGTGCAGAGTTTAACACCTGAAGGCTGTTTTCACATTCATCTGATGAAGGCCTTTGCTCAGTGCTGACCTTTTTTATTCTGAGTTTAAAACGTGTATGCATGAGCCTTCATTTGGACATCACAACTAGTTTGGAAGCCGATTGTGCTTTATTGTTCAACTTAAAGCGGTGTGGAAACTTGAAACCTCCAGTGCACATACACTGATTCAGAATGCTGCAGCACATGTTCTAAAAGGAACCAGGAAAAGAGATCATATTTCTCCTGTCTTAGCTTCTCTGCACTGGCCCTTCCCTGCAAAAATATTTTTTCAAATCCTTCTTCTCACCTATAAAGCTGTTAATGGTCAGGCACCATCTTATCTTAATAAAAACCTCATAGTACCTTACTACCCCACCAGACCACTGCGCCCTAGAATACAGGGTTATTTGTAGTTCCTAGAGTCTCCAAAAGTTCAATGGGAGCCAGAGCGTTCAGCTATCGAGCTCCTCTCCTGTGGAACCAGGTTCCAGTTCGGGTTCCGAAGGCAGACACAGTCTCCACATTTAACAGTAGGCTTAAGACTTTCCTCTTTGATAACGCTTATAGTTAGGGCTGGCTCAGGTGAGTCCTGAACCATCCCTTAGTCATGCTACTATACGCCTAGACTGCCGGGGGAATTCCCATGATTCACTGAGCTCCTCTCGCCTCCTCTCTTTCCTTCTATATGCAACCATATCACATTACTGCAAGTTACTAACTTGACTTCTTCCCTCTCCCGTAGTTTTGTGCTTTTTCATTCCTCTCCTCTCTCTTCCTGTTGCTTTCTGCAGGTGTTTCTGGCTCTGGAGCTGTGGAGTCTGGATCTGTTTTTTCCCTCTCTCTTTTTCGCTCTCTCTTTCTCTCTCAACCAACCGGTCGAGGCAGATGGAGACCCCCATAAACCATAGTTCTGCTCGAGGTTTCTGCCTCTGAAAGGGAAGTCCTTTCCTTGCCTGTGTCGCCAAGTGCTTGCTCAGGAAGGGAATTCTTGGGTCTCTGTAAATAATATAACAAAGAGTGCTGTCTAGACCTGCTCTGTATGAAAAGCAAAATGAGATAACTGTTGAGATGATTGAAGCTGAGAATGGAATGGATTTAAGAGAAGTAGGAGACTTCTTTTAGTTAAATTTTTGAAATTAGCAGTAGGGTTAGGGATATTCAGAGATACTTGATTTTTCAATGAGGAAGGAGTAGATGTAATTTTTTGAATTATTAATAAGGCAATTGAACTTTTTGTAGAAAAAATATTTTAGAAACACTTTTAAAACATGTTGTGTGTTAAATCATTCATTTCAGTCTGAAAAAAAAATGTTTGTTGTGGTCAGTTTTGAATGTGTGAAGACTTTATCGTTCTGTTTGTGATGTTGGTGTAGATCATCTGCTCAGTCAGTGATAGTGGAAACAGATGTGAGTCATTGCTCCAAGTGTGTGACTGTGAAGGAGTGGGAAGAAAGGGCAAAACTGAACTGCAGACAGTTACAATCTCCTTGTGCACTCATAGACAGAAGTGTGGGTTGTGCCCAAAGACAGTTATAGGAATCTTAATGCTTTGTGTGTTGTTCTGGATTCTTTGAAAGCTTTGACTGGTCTGTAGTGGCAAGAGAGTATTTAGCAAAGTGCTGTGAGGTTGCTGCTTTTAGTTGTTTGTTTTTTCTCTCTTCAGCTTGTAATGGTTTATTTCTGAAGGCTAAGGAATAATCTACATAATAATAAAGTACAGGTTACATTGAGCTTATTCGCACATGACAGTGATAACAGTCAAAAGGCAGTTAATGTCATTGTTTTCACATGCTTTCTCGCAAGAATACCTACAAAAAAAGAAGTGGTTTGAGCCAGTGCTCTGCTGCTTGAGGGCTGTTTGCAGCAGCTGTTTTTTAGGAGATTGGCTTGGTTAAACAAGCTAATATGAAACTGTGAGATACAGCTGAGAGTATCCGGTGTTTGAATAAAAAAAGAAATTTTCATATTTGCATTAAATACTTAACTGTCCAAAATGTCCACTGGTGTGTGAGCTTCTTTCATTTCTCCATAAAGTCACACTTTTAAAAATGTACACATATATTTTGCCTCCTCAGGATAATGTGTGATCATATTGAAATTGTTTGTAGTAAACACTGACAAAGATTTTATTTTAGGGCCACTTTTTCAAACAAAGAGAAGCAATAATGTCTCATTTGTTGGTACAATGTGCTTGTTTGGAACAGGTGAAAGAAAGATGAAGGTTTGCTGACATCTTGTGGCAGATAAAATTAATGTTGAATCAGTGGGGTTCCCCTCCTACTCTTCAGGGATTTTTGTGCTTTCGGTTGTTCTTATGCCAGTTTGTTGTGGTAATGGTAGTTCATTGGTAACCATTTGCACTACCAGGCAAGGTTGTGTTGCTCTACTTTTCAGAAAGGGTGAACAGAACTTATTATGGCTTGTTTCAACTAAGCCCATGTTGGCAGCAATGGAGAAGGTGCGGTTCATAAAATCCAAAACAAAAACTCCCTGGTATGGCTGATATTGCTGTTTTAGAGGCTGTTGTTTTTAGATGCTGTGCACCGTAAAAGACTGTGGAGAATGTGAGGAAGCTAATTAAAGGAGAAGGAAACTTTGACTGGACTTGGTCCTGGAAGGGACAGATTGTGTGTAGAAATAAACCTGTTCCACACAGTGAAGGTTTGAGTCATTTCCTTAAAATTTCTAAAACTATCCTTTGCAGCTCACTGATTGCTATTTGTGTCCAAAAGGTGAAAACTCCACACCCTTAGTCAACAAATGACCACAATGACCTTGTGAAACACTGTACCAGAAACATAAGATAACATTTAAGGGGACAGAAAATTCACAGTAGCACAAGAAACAGACCACAGGGGGTACTACAGGTTAATATGAGAGAAAATAAAAAGGCTAAATACAGTATTTGTATACTTGGGTACACAATGTAATACTGTGTAGTTAAAGCAGCTTTTGGAGCAAAAGTGTAGTTTGACTTATGTGAGTAAAGTGACATGGTGGCTTGTGATTTAGTACACAAGCAGCAACACCTCTCTAATACAGAACAGTGATTTAATAAGTGTGGAAATGTAAGAACCCAAATAGCTTAGGAATATAGGATATGAAATGCTGCATGAAATATACAGCAGAAAAGAATAGGCCACAATTTTACTCTGTTTAAACACTGTCACCAGGGAGTAATATAAAGTTATCCACTAACTTACCTACTTTCATTTTCCATGTGGGCTTCAATATATTTGTAAAAACAAAAACCTGTCAAAACATGTGCAACTTTTCCTTTTACAGGTTTAACACCGCCACCCTATCAATGGTAAAACACAGTAGAATATATATGCTGTGATTCAAGTCAGGTCAAAGCATTCTTGAACTGAGAACAGTTTTTTGTTTTCGGCCCACAGAATGGCAACTCAATACTGCCCCTAAACTGAGCAAGTTTGGCCCTTTTTTTTTCTTCTCTAAATGACATGCTTCTCATAATCAACTAATCATCACACAGAATGATAATATCACCCCAGTGGAAGCACAACTGTTCATAAAATCACACTACCATGATGTGTGTTTGTTAAGTGGCAATTTTGGTAAAACATGTGATTTGGAACACAAAAGTGCTGAATGCAGAAATGATATGAAGTCATGAGCGGTAAGACAATTTAAAGAAGTTGGTCACCCAGTCTTAATCCTTTCATTTAGCACCAACCTACAGATTGCACAACAAGAAAAGGTGGTGGTATTAATCAAAAAACACTCAGAACAGAATGCAAATGGGTTTTCTATACAAGAGGGTCTTAATGAGGACCTGTCTTTAACTTGTTTTCAGTAGGTTTACTGTTGTCCTTCTGGTGATTAATATTACTGCCTTTCATTTTTTTGTCAGTTGATTCCTCTGAGTCTTGAGAGTAAAAGCTGGCAGCTGAATAAGACCACAAACTGACTCCACTGTCCTTATATCTGTTACACATTCACGCCAAAAAAACGTTTTTGTCACCCCAAGTTCCCAGAACTCTGGATCCTTTTTGATAAGTCACAAGACATGACACTGAGTGTTTTTTTGTCTTTGCCTTCTCTGAGTCATTTTATTCGACACAATTGGTGTTAAATCTACTTCAGTATTACTTAAAGTCACAATACTTTATAATTTTATAATAATAACGTATCAAATGACAATGTAATGATGTGAAAGGTGTCGCTCGTAGTGATGAAACTACAGAGAATTATCTTTTGAATCTGCAGCTCAGTTTTTCCAGAGAGACTTTCACTTCAGTATAGCTGTCCAGCTGCATCTTGACTGTTCTGAGTCACCCTTATTGTGTTGTTTCCAGCCGCAGCAGGCAGCTATTTTCGGTAAAGAAGCTCTGAATAGCATATATAAGTATGTCGAATACTTTTACATACAGCGGCAATACATCTAAACCCAGCATCCTAACTGATATAACCAGCTCACTCTCTGTTCAGGTGGAAGAACTTAGGATACAACCGGGGACACCACGAGCAGACAGTATCACCACTAACAGCACTTGTTTTTACACAACCGTTTTTTCATTGCAAAAGACAGTAAGGAAAAATACCAGATCTCTGCACACTTCACACTTCACAAAACCCCCCTTACAGACTGTGTTTTTGCATTCAAATAACTCACTCTCTGAGACTTCCTTATCTCTCTGTCTTTCCCCAGTGCATCTTATATAATTCACCATGTGTGTTTTTTAACAAATTCTGCATTTTTAGTATATAGTGTGTATTTATTTTTATGCTGCTCTGTAAGTGCCTTAACAAGCCTTTTTATTTGTACGAAATAAACCACACCCAAGAATTCCAACATACCTGTACTGCTCTGTACCTGACCAAATGGCTAAAAAATCTCTTGTATTTGTTGCATTCAGAGCTTTTGGTTAGGTAAAAGTAGTAATACCTCAAAGAAAAATACTCTACTACAAGTAAAATTGACACATTTCAAGTACAAGTAAATAAATATTATCAGCAAAACAAAAGTAAAAGTACTTGTTATGTGGCAAAATGATCCTTTTAGTGTTATATTACATTTCATGTTGTAACTGCTCAAAGTAAAGCTAATGTTAACTACTTTGTATTATGTTGGGTAGTTTAATCTATGACAAAGCATCATATTTTATAAACTGATTTCTATATGTCTATAGATGTTTATATTAGTCAGTTATGTTTTAATAGATCTGGTGACACCAAAGATTATTTTCCAGCCTTAGCTTGAAAATAAGTTCAATTCTATTAAATCTTCAAAGTAATAGCTGTAAAATAAATGTACTGGAGTAGAAGTTTGAAGTATGCATTAGCACAGGATACATATTTAATTAAAGTACAAATACCACAAATACGTAAGTAGAGCACATGTACTTTACTTTGCACTACTGATATTGAGTGTCTGCCCTTATCCAAACAAAAGATCACGTTATTACCCAAATGTCTCACAGCCTGTTGCTCAGCACATTCCTCAGCACATCAGTCAAGAACTGTATCACAAATATGTGTCAGTGAGCTTCCCGGAGAAACCAGAGACTCCAACTGTAACCAGTTTGATCCTGTTTACCAGTACAGTGGGCAATTCCAAATACCTTAATTAACCTCACGTACACACATGGCCTAACAGAACTTGCTCTACCTGTTCTAACTTACAACTCACTTTATGTTAGACATTCATGTAGGTACGCAAAAAAGATATTTGAACATAGCTGATGCAAAATAAAACACGTGAGGTGACTATAATGTAGCTGTCTTATTGGGCTGTGTCCTGGCAATAGATCATAGAGAGTGGTTTAAGTGAAGCGCGAAGTTAAAATGAATTGGAAAAAGTGTGGAGGGTGAAGGAATCTGTCTTTGTCAGAGCAACGTGCATTCTGAAGAGGAAAATTTACATCAATATTTTTTAATTCTGAGCCTCAATTCAGAATCATCTTTAGTAATGTGAGAACAAATATGTTGACAGGAAAGGGCTGTTGGAAAGTATGATTTTAACATATGTTAGAATCTTGTTGTCTAAGTTTGTGAATATGTGGATGAAAAAGACAAGGGTAGAGATATGAGATATATCAGAGAAGGAATTAAGAACATTGTCCAACAAACACTCACCACGTTTGTGTGTGATATTATGATTCACAAGGAAATTGACAAAATCTCTCATTGGAGAAATTCCCCCTGGCATGGGGGCTGTTTGGGCGAGGGCTCCTCTAAACTATACCAAATCTTTACCACACAAACACATACGCACAGCACACACAGTATTGAGGAGCACATGACTCATCTAAACCTTCAAAAAACCCAGTGCCTTGTGTAATCCTCAATGTTGCCTTGGCAACATCTGTACACAACTAAACATATTTCAATTTGACTAATGGAGGGTTGCATTCTGGACCTGACTTTTTATTAGTCAAAGTTTCCACTTGCATTTTTCTGCATCTGACTAGATAGGCACAAAAGTTTGTACACACATTTGCGATTTTCAAAAAGATGTACGCTAATGATTTTGGGGGCCAGCTGGCTTTTCCCCTAGCGGCACCAGGAGATTTGTGGTTTTGAACGAAATGTCTTAATGATCAATTAAATTTCTTACTACAGATATTCATGTCCTCCTCGGGGTGAATCACTTGGTGATCCCCTAACTTTTCCTCTAGCACCACTAATATGTCACAGTTTTCACTAACACATCGTAATTTCAGACTGTTTTCATCTCGGGGCGTCTAATAGGCTACCAGCGCTTTCAGAAAAAGTGACCAAGCGTAGTTATTTGACACTAAAGGTCTCTATGAGACTACGTCCTAGCTACGTTCGTGTTAAAGGTGTTGACAGCTCTTCAAAGCCCCCTACCCTTTCCATGACCATCAGAAACGTTGGTGCCTAAACCTAAGCCACTGACTTTATGCATTTCGACCGACTAACCCTGCAGCTGTGCTCATCTGCTCATCTCTCAAGGATGCACTGAGATGAGAACACGTTGGAAATTTATCTCAACAGCTACTTGAAGAAATGTCACAAAAGTTTGGACAGACATTAATGGTCACTAGAGGAAGTTATGACTTTGGAAACTGTTCCTGTAGTAACACCATTTCTGTATTAACCACATTTGTGGTTTTGAGTAAAATGTTTCTATCTAATGGATCCATTGCCTTGAAATTTGATACAGATATTCATTTGACCCCCTAACTTGTAATCTAATGCCATTAATGAACATTTTTCATTAATCCTTTTGTCCCTACTTTTTGTTTCATGCAGCTTTTAACTCCAAACACCACTGTGCCTAAGGACACCATACTTCTTCTGTTTGTTTATAGAGAAAATGCTACCAGGATGACAACTTTCCAGAGTGCTAGAATACTTTCAGTCTTATAAATTACAATATTGTGTTTTGGCATCTGATAAGCCCCGAAATACATTAATGTGTTACACAGACTGGGCTTCATAGATCCTATTTCATGTCTCACCAGCATCTAAAGCAGCTGTATTTTTTAACAGTTTTTTTTAGTCTGAACATCTATTGTTGTTAATCAACTGAGTATTACAAAGTCAATGCAGCACAGTCACTGCACCTGTGCAACTCTTTACAGTAGCCACTTCCAGTTGCTGGTTATAATCTGTATCCAGTATTGTTATGTTAATGTTTGGCCACGTTATACTACGTCACCAACATTTTATGCTACAGATTAAATCAGTGTTTGTTTTCTTCCTGCCTTTCTCATTGGCTGAACCAGTCACACCATGGTAACATGCATGACGCATACAATCATGCAACATATTTAATCATAATTACATAATTACGCACCGAGGCTGAAAGTTATGCAGCTAGAAAGCAGCAACACAATTTCTGTTTTTAACCCATGACCTCATGTCAGTGGAGTATTACAGTTATAGTTACAGTATTAAATATGTGGATGGCTGCTTATGTTATTTATATTTTCTTTTTTTACATTCAGTCAATAAAAAGAAAACTGAGGTACTTTGTTTACCTCCAGAATTACTCTCCACACTCTATCAGTATGGTGATCACTACTGTAATGGTTAAGGGAATAAACATTGGTGTCCGGTTACAGTGCATTTTGTGAAGAAGCTGTATCTGTGTAAGCACTGAGCTTTCCCTGTGTGAAGGGATTTTTTTTTAAATGTTAATTCTTTATTATTTTTAACACTTTCTAGATCAACATGCCAGAAGTGTGTCTATGTAAAACAACATCGTTGGACATGTCTCTAGTATATGCTCTGATGACTCACTTCCTCTCACACCACCTTGGTACCCCTGTTTTAACTGGATCAGAGAAATCATGAGACAAAAGAACACACCTCCTGTTGTACAACAGTAAAAATAAAAACAACACTCATTTTAAAATAGTAGCACTTTAATCTTTTCTTGATAACAAAAGCAAATTACAATGAAACTGCTGAAAGTGTCCTGATACAGTGATGTTAAAAATATTAATTTCATAAGGCAGTTAACAGCAAGTTAACCAAATACATATTACACTGTTATGAATACACAGTAAGATATGAAGTCCAATAGGAGTGACTGATTAAGGTTTGTTAAGGCTTAATGTCCAGGTTAGTGTACTGTATCACAAAGTGGGATTAGCGGCTTAGCAAGCTATCTTTTACAATGAAATCAAATGTTCCCGTATGTATTTGATACATTTACTGTATGTTTTGAGTTTACAGCAAAGTGACAAGTAATAATGACTAAGATTTTTTTATCAGTAGAATCTCTTCTTTTTCAGACTTTGATTGTGTCCACTTAGTAATCGGCCTTTAAACAGAGATACCGTTTAGCAAACTAAGCACACAATGAATCACAAAAAACGGCATGTTAATTAATACTTTAATTTGTTCCCAACAGGGTTCCTGACAGTATCAATAGCTTTTACATGACTATCACATCACACTACGGTCACCTGGACTCCTTTCTTCACACTTCTTTTTCTTCTCCTTTCTGCTTTCTCAGCAAAAAGGAGAAGAAACATTAGCTACTTTTAACTTTGTATGTGTCACAATTTTGTAACAGTATATAGTTCATTCATACTCACTTTGTGAGGCATCATGAGGCAAAATACTCAGAAAGACAGCCAAATATTTAAATATATATATATATATAATAATTCTTAATATTTATATTTAGTCCTTAATACTTATTATTTTTATATGTTGATATTATTTCTAGTGCCTCTACAGCTTGTGTGATTATTAATTTGTTTAATAGGCTATCACTTGTTGCTGCCACTATATACTATAAGTATCAGTTTCATCTCATATAAATCAAGTACTACTTGATTCTGATAGTGTTTCTTGTAATTAAAAAATCAAAACTGGACTGATAAACCCATAACTAATAGAACATATTGATACCCAGCTTTGTGAGTGATGTAGAGCCACCAACATTAGGCTCACTGAAGTTTGTTAACTTGGTCCTGAGACAGGCAGCAGGGGAAAATCTACATCTGCATTGCTACTGGGCATTGGTCCTCAAAGTGCACGCAATGGTGCTGCAGTGAGTCTGTTAGCTTCCACAGCTCCAAGACTACTGGCTGTGCAATTATTATCATGGCTGGAAATATTGAAAGAGTTTTAGCTTTGTTTTCACATCAAGCTTGATACTGGACTAAAATGCTGCTGTGTTGATTATAAAGGAAATCAGAGATGGGCCTTGCTGTTTGAAAAGGATCAAATGGTTGTCTATGGGTCTGTGGCCGAGCTTGTTGCTCTGGATGTTTCAGGGCAAACAGGAGTAGTAAGCTCTTGGTAAAAGAAACTTTTCTTATTTTAACTTATTTTATCTGCTTTTCTTGAGAAAACTGTTTTTAGTTTTAGCTGAAATGTGAACGGAATAAAGTATGGTAAAATAAAGCTTATAGTGGCAAGACTTTAGCATCTGTCTCGTAAGTGTTTGCTTTAGTCCAAATTGATTGCACCACAATTCAGTTATAGTTTGATAAACTATACACACATGATTCTCATATACTGATTAAATTAAATGGATAGCTGACCACCTAAAGCCAAATCCTTTCATCACAGTAACATAACATTAACTAACATGAATGCATAAGGTAAATCAGATAGAGATAATGTAGTCATGATGAAAAAAGGTGGGGGGAAAAAACTATAAAAAGCTTATGATTTTCATGAATATGGAAAAATACAGAAGTAGCTTTTCTACACATGCTGTGCCTCCACGTCGGCCACGTTGTGGGGATTTTTCTGCACCTTCAGACCAACTTTAAGTTTTTTCTGCATCTTCCTACCCACAACAACAACAACAACAGAGTATTAAAAATGCCAGATGAAGGCAGTGTCAAGTAATAATATAATATACAATATATAATAATATAATATAATGCAACACAATATAATGATATGATTAAAAATACCTTCAAATAGAATTCTTGATGCTGTAAAGGAGAAGCCCCACCAGCAGCAGCAGCAGGATGACAGAAACAGCAAGCCAGTGGTTTCGGGAAATCCCTGTCATGAGAACAGTTTGTTTGACAGTCAATCCAGTGACAGACAACATTTTATTTGTAGCTCAAAAGTCCAAATGATGTGATTAGACATGTTAAGCCAGCTTCATTGTGGGCTGGAGCCTATCCCAGCTGACAGTGGGCGAAAGGCAGGGTACACTCTGGACAGGTCGCCAGTCCATCACAGGGCCACACATAGACAAACAACCACTCACACTCACGTTCACACCTAAGGACAATTTAGAGACGCCAGTTAACCTAGCCTGCATCCACTGCACCACCGCGCCGCACAACAGCACCTCTCAAATGTAATTCTCTCAATGGAAACATTTGATGGTACAGATGTTAACTGTGTGAATTATTATTATTATTATTATTATTATTATTATTATTATTATTATTATTATTATTATTATTATTATAATAATAATAATAATAATAATAATAATAATAATAATAATAATAATAATACATTTTATTTCTATAGCGCTTTTCAAGACACTCAAAGACACTTTACAGTATAAAAAAAAAAAGAAAAAAAAAGAATGAGTACATTAAGTTAGTATATCATTTAGTATGTCATTTAGTTGTACTATAGCTGATAAAAGGGTCCTGATGCAGTTGGATCATGTTGATGTGTCTTCGACGCAAGTCACACAGTCCTGCTTCTGTTCGCACCCACTCACATCTTTCTGCATCTTTCTCTTACTTTGTTTGCATTCAGTCTAAAATTGGTCACCTCTCTGAATGCTGCTCTATTTAAAACATAAGCAATAAACAATACGTGGGAGGCAAGACAGGCTTAGTTACTGTATAGTTATAGCATATTATTTTGCGGTTTATTGAGAAATTGTTAACTTGTTGGTCATGCATATGTGAATGTTTTTTCCTGTATTTATACGTCAGTCTAGCAAATAACATATTATAGAATTAGACTGAACTAAACTAATGGTAATCTAATTTTTAAAAAGCATGTAAATTGTATTAGTAATACGCTAACGCTATTCAAAAGTTTTCCACCTGATATTTTATGATCTGCTAATGCTTTATCTTTGACTGATGTTAAATAGTTTTCTTAAAGACAATACTGACTGCAAATAATAACATACTTTCTTTTTTTTACCAAGAAAAATCAAACTGAAGTGAGAGGGACAAAAATAAGTTTGTCCCTACCTCTGTTTGACTCTCCTCCACTCTGAGGTGCAGCAATTGTACTGCAGTTGGCTGCAAAAAGAACATATTCTTAAACCAGAACATTGGTTAAATGAAAATAGACATATCACTTCAAAATAAACCATGTGAAATGAACTACATTTTTACAATACTGGTTTAAATACCTCACAAATTCATTAAAGTCTGACAGGTAATAGATACTCACTGATGCAGTTTGCCTTGCGTGGTATTTCCTAAGCAGAAAGAACAGAGGAGCAATGTGTTACTGTGGATTTTCAACAGTTTTACGTCATTGCTTAAATCTTCCTAAATCTTCTCATCACATATAGCAAATATTATGATTGGAACAGTATATCTCACATAATTCAGAATATCTAGCTCTCTTCCGCATCCCTGCTTAAAATCTTTCATGTGTAGTTCAGTGTGATACCTCAGAGACACAATCTCGCTCATAGTGGATGTTCTCTGAGCAGCCCCTGATAAGAAGACTCCAGTTGCTCTTCATTAGCACCTCCTCATCACTTTTCCCCTCGTGATTTGCCAACATGTGTTTCTTAAATAAACATATAAAAGACAACAACAAGAAAACATCTTTACAAACTACTTCAAAATGATGTGAAGTGATACTGCTAAAGATGTGTGTGATATTTTGTAATGTTTAACAGTTCATATGTGTGTCTTTTTTTTTTACATCAAACACGGGTGTAACTAATGACTAATGGCTGCAGTCCATTGTGCATGCTGACAGGTTAACACTGACGCTGACCCACTGACAGGTTAACATTTAACAGAGCCTTTGCCGTTACCTATTTTTTACACTGTGCTTGTTTTCCTGCCACAAGTCAGAATATCATGAGAAAGTTGTCCCAATATCTGCCTAAGTTCATCCTTTCAGCCTCCTCTTCCTCCCCCAACACCCATGCATTTCCTAGATCTCCACTGCATGCCCTCAGACTTTTCCACCTGCTCACCTGTTCCCTATACCCAAGTTACCCCTTGATAGTATTTATACCAGTTCAGTTTCACCTGCTCATGGCCAGATTATGTGCAATTGGGTCTTTACCCAGCTGCCTTTACTTACCTGATTGATAAAAGGATGGTGTTTTTTTATTCAATTAGGAAGATGTGTCATGTCAAAGGGAAGAAAAGTTTAAAAACCTTTTAACATACTTACAGTGCCATTGGTCCACCAGTAATAGCAGTTGGCGGCCTTGAACTGTGGGATACTGTAACGTGTCTGCCCAGCTTCCTGGGTAACGGTGCAGGGAAGATCTTGTGCACTGCTAAGGGGGAGATATCCAACTAGGGAAAAAGACAAATATATTATGCTACTTTGAAATAACTGTAATACTATAGCTAGAATAAAAGCCAAATCACAAACAGTGCGTTATACTCCTTCTAACACTGGTTCAGTAGGTAACCTTTATAATAAAAATAAAACTTATTGCCATATTCACTGATGAGCAAGAATACCGACGCACCCTCTGGGTATTCCCCTCAGCTGTCTCTACAGTTCACTTACGATCCCACTCCCTCCCTTTCCACACGCGAGGAAACCTTGCTTAGCTGCTTCTGCCACATTTACTCACACACCGACAGATTTGTTGCGCCTTTGGTGATATCATAGTAAGGGTGAGCTGTGAACGAGGCGAGCATCCTGAAAGATACACGTGCGGATTTCCTGGGATTTTTCGCTTTCGCGCAGCACACAGATGACGAAACATTTTTGAGTAGCGTCCTATGCGTCCACATTCTTCACATGTGTGAAAACAACTGTCGATGCAATCTGTGTGGCTCAAAGAAACAACATGGCTCAACAATAAAAACATCTACTTTTTAATTTTGTGACTGAATTAAGTTTTTGTTATTGTAATTGATACTGTCAGGAACCCTCTATTTTAAACACCTTCCTGAAACTATCATCCTATAACTTCGGTTAGATGTAAAAATGTGTTGGTGACGGGCCGGTTATAATGATGCAATAATCCACATGCATGCAAGGCAGTCGAACTATTAAAAAGCAGAATTGAGCCTATACTCTTTTTCTCGCCTATTTGTATGCAAGCTTCTGGCTGTTTAGTTTCAGTTATTGAATAAAAGTTTGCTCACGTACAGGAGACGATCCACAGGCAAATCACACACAGCATCTTCCCTGAGGAGACCGCATGAAACTGATGGTCCTTGTGCCTGATCTTGAAAGAGAAACTATCACCTGATTCTCGGGTGGGGGGTGGAGGGGGGCGTGTGTTTATTGTGTCTCATCTGATGTCATTTCAGCTGTTTATTTTCGCCGTATGCTTCCACCTGCAGGCGATTTTGATTACCTTTTTTTTCGTTTATTGATAACAGACAACAAAATATCTACACACAGAGAGAAAAGGTAGTAGGCTACAGACTGAAAATGAATAATGGTACAGATAAGTATAGTAATGTAAATGATAATAATAATAATTACAATAGGACTAGGACAATTGTAGAATCGGTATAGCGATATAGCCTGCCTCCTGAACCCAAACGGGAACCTGGTTCCATAGGAGAGGAGCCTGATAGCTGAACGCTCTGGCTCCTACTCTACTTGTGGAGACTCTAGTGGAGCGACTGGCCCGCTGCGGCCGGTTGGTGATCGTTTCCTCTGGCTGGATGAACGCTCCTGAATTTACGCATGGATCCATGATGATAGAGAAATATAGAAATTAATGACAGTAAAGCATGCTGTCAATATTATTAGACCCCCCAAAATATTACAAATCATGCTTTCAGGGGAGCTGATGTCTTATTTAGGGGAGCTAAGCTCCCCCATAGTTTGCACCCTTGGTGAACACGAGCGGAGGAAAATATTCTGGCAGTAAATGTACGGTGTCAGTGTGTTAGCTTCTCAAGACCAAGAAAAGTCTGTTGTTTCAAACCAGCTGAAAAAGTAAATCCAGTTTTCGCTAAGTTAGCTAACATCTGCCCTCCCCTTCAGACTGCGCAGCTGAGCTTCTACAGCAGCTACAGAGCTGCTATGTAACTTAACATTAGCTCAATTAACAGAAATTAACTGGAAGCTGTATTTTATTACTGCCTACTTGTCCAATGTTAAGAACATCAGGTTCAAACTTAGACTAAACTGACGTAGCCTGCAGCTCTGTCCTGTACACACTGATTCAATTATTTTTCAGTCTTCAGTCTGAAAAAGTGGTTTTGGAAAAGAAAGGGTGAGGTGACTGGAGGAGCTAACTGCCATGCTCTAGCTTTTTCAACTATTTGTTCAGAGATATGGTGAAAATAATGGCCCAATATGTACATGTTTTACATATTTTGCACCCCAAACTCCCCGACCAACACCAAAAAAATTTGGCCCAATGCCAGATTTATTTGCAGACCACTGCTCTAGTGGGATCTGTAATCACAGCTGACTCCTGTGCGGCTCGTTTGGCATTAGCCAGAGAAAAATGAGGTCAGTCAGCCCGCCCATTTGGTCCATACTGAAATAAATCAGTAACTATTGGATAGATTCCTATTCTATTTTGTACAGACATTTAGGGTGTTCTCTGATCCAATCAAAAGATGATGTCATCACCCAAATGTCTCACATGATTCAGCACTTTGCATCTAACACAGGAAATTCTAAAAATAGTAGCTTGTGAGACACTGTACTATGACTTATAGTAACCCCAAGTTCAGCTTCCTCATGTAGACTACCACAGCTTCCTCTATGTGTTTTACCTTCAATACCAACTCACTTTAGACATTCATGTTGGTTAGCAAAAAACTGTGTCTGCTCAGCTCCGTGTCTTGCATTTGGCTTCTCAGCCGGTTCCACACACAAACCACCTTAACAGTTTCAAATGAAGCATGAGAGTGAAATAAATGAAAAAATGTCTCTAGAATGTCGGGCAAACATCCAGTCAGTCAGCCCACCCCTTCCCTTTGGTCCATACTGAAATATATCAATAACTATTGGCTAAATTCTTATTTTTTTGTTTTGTACAGATATTTAAGGTGCCCACAGAATGAATCTTAATGACATCACTGATCTTCCAAATTTTAATCTAGTGCCACCAGCAGGTCAACGTTTGAATTTATCCATTGACATATCTTTGCTTCTAACTAGATGGATTTCCTCAAAAGTGTTTTCAGCCAGAGGATGAATACTGGCAACTTTTCCTGTAGTGGCACCATAAGGTTCACATTTGTGGTTTTATCTGTTGGATCCATTGCTTTGAAATTTGATACGGGCATCCATGTCTCTTTTAGGATGAAATCATTTGACCCCATGACCTTTCCTGTCCTATGTGCATGAATACCTGAGTCACCTGCATTGTTTTCACACTGTTATAACATTTATTCTTGTTCATCAATTACTTATTCCAAAGTCCCTGCAACACAGTGTAGCTGTAAAGCTCTTTCAAAACCTTTTTAAAGTTGAACTATGACAACTACACAGGTACCTGTCAATGCTATATGTGCAGTTATGTCCAGTTAATGTTTGTAATCTAGCCTTGTTATGTTTATGTTGTAGCACGTGAGGTTATACTACATGAGTGTTACCAAAATTATTTTGCTAAAGATTATATCAGAGCTGAATCGATCACAGCATGTTAATGTTTTGATATGCGCTATTTCTGAATAGAGACAGAAACACTGAGTCTGATAGTTATGCAACTAGAAAGCTGACACACGACTTGCCTCTTTAACTTATAATAGGTCATGACATAATGTCAGATGTGGAGTAATGAGTTGACAGTAAATTCAACACATGGAGGGCTGCTTATTTTATTAACCCTAAGTTATTGTTTGTTTTTTACAGTTAGTCAAAAAAAAACATTTTAGGAATTTTGTATACTTCCAGAAAAATCTCTTCGCTCTTGATTGTTGTTAGCTACTTTTACCGTTATCTTACAGTAAGAGAAAATGTAGGGCACTGGGGTCAGGTTACTGTACAGTTGTGGAGGAGCTGTGGTGGAATACCAAGTTAGCCTTTCCTGTGTTCAACTGAGGTGTGCAGCTGATTAGCAGCAGAAGAATAGACTGGAGTGCCAGGCCAAAACAAACACACCCAAATGACAGGCAGCAATGGGAAAACACAGGGAATAAGAATGTCGCACAAGACCATTAAAATAAAATCTAAAACTCTGCTCAGCACAAACACCTCTGCATGACTCACTTCCTATCACAAGACTCCCCACACCATGTGCGCACAACGGTTTCACTGGTTGAGAGAAATCATCAGATAACAGAACACACCTCCATTGTTAAAAAACAATAAAAATAAAAACACTTTCACTTGTTTTCAAATATTAGCAGTTTAATATTTATTTGATAACAAAAGCAAATCACAATGAAAGAGCTAAAAAAGAGACTAAAACAGAGTATTTATACAGCAATGCTAGCAGGAAGTGTTATTAAATTTCATAAGGCAGTTAAAACAGATGGGCTTGTGCTACATGATTTAGCCCTAAAACACAAGAAGCTCCCACAAGTTAAGGCAACCCAACGGATATATAAATCCAAAATACATTATTATAAATACACAGTAAGATATAAAGTCCAAATAGGAGTGAGTGACTTTATGTCTAGGTAAAAGGGGTGGTGGTGATGCTACAGGACACTGAAAGTGCACACACTGGTGCTCCATTACAAGTCTAACAGCTTCCACAGCTAAGGTGAGTGGACCTGGAGCCTGTATCACGAAGCGGGATTAGTGGCTTAGCAATGTTTAAGGTATAACTCAGATGTTCCAGTCTGCATTTGAAATATTTCCTGTGTATATTGACCAATCACATCAAGGGGAAATGGATCCCAACATGGACTGAGTACATTTACAGTGTGTACTGAGTACAACATTCACTGAGCTTACAGTAAAGTGGTGAAGTAATAAAGAGTAATAGATATTAGATAAATATTTTTATATAATAAGAATCATTTTGCTTTTCCAGACTTTCATTGTGTCCAATCTGTATTAAAACTGGCTTCAAACAAACAGATACTGTTTAGCAGACTAAGCACACTATGAATCACTATTAACTGCATTTTAATTCATAGAATCTTTCATTCACAGCAGAAAATAGTTTATCAACTTCTTTTCTTCTCCCTTCTGCTTTCTCAGCAGAAACATCATTATTTATATTTTTTTATGTGTCACATGTTCATACCAAGATATATATAATAATATACTAATAATACTTTTAATATGTGGATATTATTTCTAGTGCTTCTAAAGCTTGTGTGATTATTAATGCTGTTAAACACTATCGCTATCACTTGCTGCTGCCACTATAAAGTATCAGTTTCCTCTTATATACTCTCAAGTACTCCAATTAATACATGTTGATAACCAGCTGCAGAGCCACCAATAGGCTCATGATACAGGCCCCAGGTTAAATTTACTGCATTGCTACTGGGCTTTGGTCCTCAAAGTGCACACACTGGTGCCGCAGTGAGTCTGTCAGCTTCCACAGCCTCAAGACTACTGGCTGTGCAATTATTAGCATGGATTGAAATAGCGTTTGTGCTTTATTTGCAAGACAAACTTTATTCTGGACAAAAATGCTGCTTTGAATATTTCAATGAAAGCAGAGATGCTGTTTGAAAAGTGCAAAAGTTTTTCTATGAGTAACATGAACGCGTTGATCTGGATGTTTGTGTTTTAAAGGAGTAGTGAACTCTGGGAATATGAAAATAATAGGAAAAGGAGGGAAATTTGAGGGACACAGAAAAAATGTTGAAACCATTTCTCACTAAATATGACACTGATAAAATATTTGGCCAAACTGCCAGCCGAGGCAGAGTTAATCTCCAATACCCAAACATCTGGAGTAGGGTGGCAGCAGTATACCAGTTTCATGGTATACTGTGGTTTAAAATTGACAGTTATCATACCATGTGACTTATTAATGTTATTAAAATGAGTGAAATAAAAAGTCACTTTTATATTTCTATACATTCCTCAAGGGTCACTGTAACTGATAATAATTATAATTCTGTAATACTGTATTCCATGACACCATGATATTTTCTGAGACAGTTATTCTACCGTAAAAATTATATTGTTGCAAGCCTAATCTGGAGACAAGTGTTTTTGGTTTCAGCTGAATATGTGAAAAAAATGACGTATTAATTAAATATAGCTTATAGTGGCAAGATTATTGGCATACTGTAGCTTAACAACTGCCATACTGTGTCATGTTTGCTTGAGTTCAAACTGATTGAACCACACAGTACATAGTTTCCTAAATCACATTGATGTACACATGATTTTCATTTACTGATAATATAGCTGATGATAATTATATGAAATGTTTAATTATATGAAGTGTTTCCTTGGAACTTCTTCTGGCAGCAGTGGCATGTTCACATGATGGTAGTACTGGATGATGGGTGGCGTGGATTGTCGAAACCTTATATAAAACTAATTAACTATGTTACAGCAACATAAAGTTAACTAACACTATGAATTAATAAGGCCAATCAAAGGGGGATAATGTAATAATGACAGTGCTCTGCCACTAGAAAATGTGAAGGAAACACTGCAACAAGCTTATAATTTTCAGCATGAATATGCAATAAAACAGTACAATTAGCTTTTCTACGCACACTCTGCGTCTTCACCAGCCTCGTTCTTCACATCAGTGTAGCCTTTTCTGCATCTTCATACACACAACAACAAAAATAGAGCATTAAAAAAAGTCCAGATGAGGGCAGTGAGTGTCATGTTTTATAATGACATGATTAATACCTGCACATGTAGCACAGGGAGGTCACCAACAGGATGATGAAAACACCAACACCAACAGCAACCCAGTAGTAGGGGGAAATACCTGTCAAGAGCACAGAGTAATTGACAGTTAATACAGCAACAGACAACATTTTATTTTTACCTAAAAAGTCTAAAGTTCAAATGGTTTGATAAAGGATGTAAAGCCAGCATACAAAAGGCCATCCAAACCGATTTTTGCATAATTTCAATGGAAATGTATACAACTGTAACCCTTAAAGTGAGAAGGACAAAAATAGGTTTGTTCCTACCTCCACCACTCGGAGGCCCAACATGTCCAGTGCAGGTGGCTGTTAAAAAAAAAGGAGATATTTCTACATCAAAACACTGAGCAAATAAAAATAGACATATTACTTCATAATAAATGAAGCGTTTTAATGTTAGTGAAAATAATAAATATACTATAAAACACCCTTCACACATGAAGTAAAGTCCGACAGGTAATGATACTCACTGATGCAGTTTGCCTCATGCGGTACCCCCTAAACAGAAAGAACAGAGGAGTAATGTGGTAAGATATTTCATTAGCTTTAAGTTTCAGTGATAAAATCTAACAAGTATAATTATGACTGTAACAGCTTATCTTGTGTAATTCTGTTACAATTGTACAATTGATCAAAAATATTATCGAAATCGCAGTATGGCCAAGTGCAATATCCAAATCAGAGAAGCTGCAACGTTTTATGTGGGGAAAGTAAAATGTGTGGCAAAATAGCATTATAATTAAGTACCCTCCATAAATCTGTGCAACCTTGCTGTTGGGCATTTTGTTAAGACAGTGGATGATCTTCAGCAAGATCTAAAAAAAAATATTAGTAATATGTCATAATATGCTACCCTGATATCTCAAATTAAGATAATATAATACAGTATTCCAGCATGCTTCCTATCTCCTTACAGTACACATGGTGTGAGTAGTGGTGCAATTTAAAATGATTCTGTAGTGGGAGCATTATTTCACTGGGGATGTTAGTCTACCCCTGAAATCTTAGCTCTACTTCAGACGTAAGAAAACGTGTATTTTTTGGGACAGACCCCAACAAATGTCACATCTTCATGATTGTGTTAGTTTTTTTCCAGTGAAAATGAATATTGTGATGCAAAAATGATCATTCCCACTCATCGTGAATATTGTACATCACAATTGCAATGTGCTTTTCTTTTTTTTACCATATCATGTAGCCTAGTTCGATTGGCATAAAATTCTTCATTTGTTTGTCATTGATTTTATGTCAATTGTTTACCTCAGAGATGCAGTCTCTCATGTAGTTAATCTGCTTTAAACACCCGTCGATAAGAAGAGTCCTGATGTTCTTCATCACCACCATCTCACTTTTGCTGTCATGATTTGCCAGCGCATAGTTCTTAAGTCAACATATGAAAGACAATAAAATAACAGCTTTACAAACTACTTGCAATTTATGATAAACAGGCACATATCTCAACAAGCATCATCAAAACAAGAAAGTATATGAGTGAGTGAAATTGTATTTTTAAACTTCACGACTACTGATAGTGATGTGTGTGATATTTTGTACTGTTTTGACATATTAAGGAACATGTGTCACTGAACTAAGCAATTCTGGCCTGTCTAACTTACAGAGCTGTTGGTCCACCAGTAATGACATTTGGTTGCCATAAAGTTTGACACACTATAACGTGTCCTTCCAGCATCCTGTGTGACAGTGCAGGGAAATTCCTCCGTACTGCATAGCAGAAGAAGTCCAACTGGGGAAAAAAGACAAATATGTTATCATAAGCATAATTCTTGGCCTACCAACACACCTTCTAGGTATTCCCCTCTGCCTTCCTTGTCTCTATGTTCAAACACGCCCCCTTTTACACACAGGAGTACAAGAAACCCAGGCCCAATCCCAATGCCCCATTATTACGTTACCTTGACGACGCTGAAACACGTTGCACACTTTTTATTTTATGTTTTTGCCTGATTTTTTTAGGCATTGCAGTTTCTTGTCCTACATGCTTGTTTGTTTACCGTTCTTCTACTCTTATAAGGCAGATTTGCCGTGATCTTTCTCTCGCTTCCGGGTGTCGCTTTTACATTTACATACTTTACATTTACGCTTTTATCCAAAGCGACTTACATTTGAGGAACAACATAAAAGCATCAACAGAGTCCTCTGGTAACCCCCGCGTTTAAGTCAGAACGCTATGAAATGTTGGGAATTCCTTCAGGCAAAGTGTGCAGAAATGCGGTCTCGAAAAGGGCTCAAAAGGGCTCAAGACGTCCGCGAGAGAGCCCTGGCGCATTTAACGATTTAACAGTGGGGCGCGCCTGTGTCAGTGTGGGCCACTGAGATTGGCCCGCTTGCTCTCTCTTCACTCTCCCACTCTCTCTTTTACACTCACACACACTCACATACAGATGTCGAGGAAATCTGCAGTGTGGCTAAAAGAAACCACATGGCTCAACAATAAAACCATTTACTCCTAAATGAATAAAATTAATAAAGTTTGTCTGATCCCATCCTCTAGCCTAAAGATGGTTGGTATAGGATACTTTCAGGGATCATTTCTATAGTTTCTGACTTGAGAAATGTGTTTCTAAAGTGATTGGTTTCGCTACATGGATGTGTTAAAATGCGTGTTGTGCAGTGTTAAGTGATGAGCGGGCTATGACCCACTCACCCCGATGATGCAATAAACAATACGCCAACCGAAATGTCACTCTTGTGTGATTCCAGTTATTGAATAAAAGAGTAGGTTACTTACAGGAGCTCCAAAGGAAAACGGCACGCATCAAACTCCCTGAAGAGACGCGCACTGCGGTTCTCATGACTTCTATCTGCTCCAGTCAAATGGTCGTATCTCATCTGGCTGCACGCTGCTGGATTCCCCCTAACGTCACCTGATCTTTGTAGGAGGAGGGTACCGGCGTATCTCATGTCATTTAGGCTGGTGTTTGACTGCCGCTTACAGTCGTGTGAGATAACTTCCTGTTTATTGAGAAACGCCTATTATGTGTCTGCATACTTTATTGGTATCCTCCCCATTCTCCACCATCCTCCCATAAAGAACTAAGGAATTTCACCTGTTGTTTTTGGTTATGTAAATAAATTGAAGTATTAAATAAATAATCTGCTGTAACCTATGTAGCAGGATAACAATGATTGATATCCAATAGTAGACTGGAATCAGTTCTTTTCTGCATCAATTTACTTCTTTATACCTATAACAATAATAATCTTTTTTGAGAGTAGAGGAAAGTTTTAAAGATAACATTGACATATCAACTGTGCTGACATATCAGTATTATGTGCATGCATGCTACATTGTTATCCCCTCCTGCCGAAGTTGATGTGGTAAACTTGTCACCAAATAGCTGCTCATTTACAGAACCAGCAGTTACAGACAACCAGCAACATTATAGCTCATCAGGCGTTGTGTTTGTGTCCACCTGAGGAATTTAAGTCCAAAATTAACTCATCTTCTTTACAAAACAACATTGGTGGTTTGATCCCCAGTTCCTCAAGACACCCCAAGAACCCCAAAATTGCTCCCAGTAAACATGGTGACTCAATGCCGAGGGTGTGTGAGCGAGTCACATTGTAAAGAGCTTTGGATAAAATAGCTATATAATTGTCATCTATTTAGTTTGAAATATCAGTTTGTAATAATTAGAAGGCTCAATTGACAGAAATGTAATGTAATATCCATATATGTTATTACCGTGTATAAAGACCTTATATGATGAACCGTTGTGTTTTATTACCTTTGAATAAGTCATTTCTATCTACATACACCACAGGTCCCCTTACATGGAAGTCACCATGTTTCTACAGTAGTCCAAACGGACAAACTATCTACAGATCGTGTTTCGTCACTATGCTGAATACACACAAAAAACAAGCAGAAGTAGTATTAGTAGCAGTCTGGTTTATTAGAAGTAAGAAGAGAAGTGGAATTTGGACAAATGGAGGGCCACACATATTATTTAGCACAAGAATCAACAGAGCCTGCCGGTCACCGTAGCTCTTCTGTGCTTGGAAAGGGAGGCGTGAGCGGTCACTGATGGTGCATTCATATGGTGTCCATAAATCTTTATTGCTAAAAGAGAAATAAAGTGTACATGGGACATAAAGAAATAAACAGAACAGTAATATACAATATATTTATAAGAAGGATTAGATAAATTAATACAGTGTACAGCCCCATACAGAAAAAATAACAAAGTTAGCTTTTTTACTTCTTAATTTATAATTGCCATAAGAATTCATACATTTGCTTTAAATTACTTATTTCGTCCATGGAACAAGTGAATGCACAGTGAGTCATTTGTTGCATTTCGCAACCCCCACCACTAGATGCCACTAAAATCTACACACTGAACCATTAAGTTTCCTGAAGAAATACGGCTGCATGCAGATGTGAGATTACCATGTCAGGTTCTCAGTCATGCTGAATCGCGAGGAACCTAAAACTGTTCACCTGCTGCACCTCAGCACCACTGATGTGGACAGGGGTGAGTGTCTTTACCCCCTTTTTCCTAAAATCAATGGTCAGCTCCTTGGTTTTGTTGACGTGTTCTCTGGTGGTGTTGTCCAAAAACGTCAAGAGTTCTCTGCATATCAGGGGATGCAGTCGTGGATATGAACAAGAGGGGGATGAGCACACAGCCCTGGCGGGCTCCACAGTTGAGCACTAGAGCGGAGGAAGTCTGTGCACCAATCCGAACTATCTAGAGTCCATTTGTCAAGGAAGTCCAGTACCCAGATGCAGAGCATGGTAGGCCTACTTTAGCCCAGAGTGAAAATTGCTGCAATCATCAAACCGCATTCTGATGTAGGTGTGAAAAGTGAGTGGACTTCCACATGTATTACTCTACAGACAAACAAAACAAACACAGATTAGATGCTGCCTTTTGTATGATTTATAAACGCTGTCTGTCACACACTGATGTAGTCACTTTTAGAGAGTAGAGGCTCCGGGTCACCTGTCTGCAGAGGTGAGCAGATGCTGCAGGCAGGAGCTTTGAAGGGGTCGATGTAGGGCCACTGCCTTTCCTTTACCATCTCAATGGAAAGCTCTATCTGCTTTTTCACTGGCTTGGAGGACAAACATCTCTGAGGCTGACAGGAGGCAGGAGAGGTGTCTGATTTAGATTGGAGCACATCCGGCTCAAGGTCGGAGTTTGGATCACTTTGTCCCTCTGTGGTCTCCCTCTCCGTTGACAAGATTAGAGACTGGGGCTGGCGGTTTGCGGTCTTGGTGTCTGCCTTGTGTCTGGTGCCATAAACCGATCTGGGCATGGGTCTGGCCTTGAAGGCTTGTCGTTCCTCTTTGGGTCCCAGCTTCCCCAGCTCTGCCACAATCTTCGCCTCCCTCTTTCTCTTCTCTCTCTCAAGGAAATGGAAAGGCTGTGGTGAAGCAGCACCAGAGGCCTGGTTAGTTTTGTGTCACGGTTACTGTTATTAATGCGACTTCTGCTTCTTTGATTGGATTGCTGACTGGAGCCACGGCTGATAATTTCATAGAGAGGCAGGTGAATGTGCGCCGGTGCAGGCGTTGCCCTGAATTTTTTCTGGCATTCTTGGAGCTCCTCCAGCTCACGTCTCAGCAACGTGTTCTCCAGCTCGATCTCCGACCGAGTCCGCACCTTGTGCTTCTTCCTCTCCTCCTCTCTCAGCATCATCTGAAAGGGTTTGGGCACGGTGACCTTGGAGTTTGACCTGACCCTGACCCCAGATTGATGGGACAGTCTTCCTTGCGGTTTTGGACAGGAGGCCCTGGGCTGGAATCGAAACTGCTTCTGGGACGCCATTTCTTCCGGGCTCAGCAGGAGGTCTCTGGGAGAAAATAGGAGCGAATGAAAGGTGTCAGTAAGTGTGCAATTCATTTTTCAGGAAAATTCCTCTCCGTCTCCTCATCTGGGCTTCCACTCCAACAATAGCTAGATTTTTTCCTGATATTACTGCACTAACCTCCCAAAAGTTCGGTCCTGGACAGGAGTCCTACTTGGATTGTCGAGCTCTAATTCCCCAAAGCTGTCCGCTCCACAAAGCTCAGATTGGTCAGAACCGCTGGATGTCTCATGGAAGTCCAGCTCCTCCTGGGAATTGATCCTCTGGAGTTTCCTGGCAGGGCCGCTACTGCAGGATGCAGAGTTTGCACATTATGGAGAGACAAAACTTAACTTTGCTAACCAAACACTTGCTAAATAGAAGGGGGTTAAAACAAGAAAATGGAGAGGTGAAATGTCTTTAACTATCTTCAAACAATTCCAGTTGCCCGTTTTTTAACCTTCCTTGTGTAACTATGATCTGAATGACTAAGAACCTTCACAGACATGTGTAGGCACAAAGACACACTTTTCAAATGATATATTTATACATAGCCAAATGCATCTTACCTACATTTGTCTGAATAATTGTACAACAGTAGGTACTACTTCAATATTATTTCTGATCTTGACACAAGTTTGGTGCACAAGTCAGCTGTACATCATCAAATATGGATTATAAGGATATTTTTTGTGGATTCAGATCAAATGAAAGACTAGCCTTCCAAACAGTCAAACTTGGGTGACAGCACCACCCTATGGATAAAGATAGCAATTAGGTCAATCTTATATACAGTATCTTTTTTTAATGACTATACCTCAAAAATCTGCCTCCTGATGAAACTACACAATTAATAAGAGAAGTGGGTTTGTGGGTTTCAACTTCCCAATGTTAGTGTACTGTATTTGCCTAATGATTTTGAAAGAGGCAAGAGCAAGCTCAGAAAACAAGATATCTCCTCCACCCTTTGGAAAATATTCTGAAAATGAGCATTTGTGACATGTAGCGTGACATATAATAACAATGCAATGGCTATATTTCAGTGTGAAGCAGATCCTCTAATGAAGATACCCGCCAGTGTGTTTCAGTGCTTAAACATCTTCTTCGCAACGCCCCAAATTGATTTTTGATTTTTTTTAAGTAGGCCTATTTGAAATCGTATTTGATTGCAGAGTTGCCTGTAGAGCATTTATTCGCTCAGCACCTAGTCACTCTCGCCTCCTCTCTCTCATGAACACCACTGCACACAACATAGTCTGGAGGTCCACCTTAAAAAAGTTATTAGCAAGCATGTAAAGAGACTAGCTAGTAGAATACGCCGAGGTTATCAGGACAAGTGGGCCCGGGGCACGGTTCAGTGAAACAGATCAATCCCACTGGTCAAAGAACCGGACTTTGGGAGTTAAAGGTGCTCAGGCACGGCACGGATGGCATAGCATGAGTGCGCCCTAAGACTTTTCCTTTCATGACGTTATTGTGGGCTCAGTCCAGTTTTGCAGTTGGTTTAGATGAATTGTTTTCTGTGCGTTAAATATGTTTGTGTACCTATGAGACACATGCATATCTGTGTACCTGCTCCTCTTGTGCAAAGCAGTTATACGATGCATAGCCTACATCACTTTGCACACATGACCTTTAATCTGCTAAAAATGAAAAATATAGCCTAGTTGTCCATTTGAAAGGTTGGTTATATGTAACCTAGCTAGACATATAGAAATTGGATTATTTGGGCTATGTATTACCAAATTTAGCTTTGTTTTAACATTGATAGTTATTTGTCATCTATCTGGAAAATCACTTAAACTGTGGTTCCTCAGAGACTAATTAAGGCAAAATCTTTAAACAACACAGACTTGGAAAAGCAGCTTCATATGAAAGTTAACATCTTGCATTTGGAGCACGTACGACCCTTTCCCTGTTTATTAATGGATCACAGACATAGACATATCAAACCTGATTGACAGTCTGGCCTCTCTGTTCAGTCCTCTTCCCAGACCTCCGTCATCTTCCTCTCCATGCCTGTCTCTGCCCTGGCTGATGTACATCCTCTCCAGCTCAGCCATGTTCCTCAGGTGAGCGCTCTTCAGCTCCTCCAGCCTCCTGTAGTACTCCTGGTTGGAGAAGTAAACATGCTGCTCCCTCTGCAGACCGTAGATTTCCAGTGACAGAGACCTGCGAACCCTCCTGCCACCTCTTCCTTCCTCACTGCACTCTGAATCCAGATCATAGTCCTGAAAGGTTGGAAGTTGTCAACGTTATTCCGTTTGGTGGATGCATCCAATATTATCAACATAATCAACAATAATGTAATAACACTTTGCTGTTTGTTATTAGCACCTTATAATGTTTACTTTTACTGTATTAACATTTTATAGTGATTGTCAATGTAATTATTCATACTTGAAATTATGAACATGAAATGATACAGCTTATCAATTATTCAACCTTTTATATAGTGGTTTTCTTCAACAGGATTATTACACTATACTTGTACAAGGGGTTAATACCTTAATTTTTCCTGGATTTAGTCATTATGTGGTTTTTGAACACCAAGGCTCAGAATGCACTGCATGCATTGCAACTGCCGTGTAACTGCTGTGCTTTGCTATGTGATGCAGGTGAGGATGTGGAGTAGCAGAATGAACTCAGAGGTGATTTTCATCTTGAATATATGCAAATTACAATGTGGCTTAAAAATCTTACATCAGTTTTTAAATAAATATCTATGATATATGTGTCTAGATAATAGAAATAAAGATACTGTATCTGTTTTTATCATGTTAAACTCTAACAGTTTAGATTTATTGTAGTTTATTTACATAATAAATTCTCCTACTTTGCATTAAACTTATATGCCCTCAGGAACGAAGACTTAATTAAAAACTGAACTGAATAATTGAAGGTGTTTTTTACTGCTTAGATTAATAGTTACAATCAAATTGATCAACTGCACTAACTTGAAATTAGTATACATTTCGTCAATATCTTGTAGAACTTTAAAAAGCTTTTTGCAGGCAGTTTTAATTGTAGTTTATTATATTTTAAACCTAAACTAAGGAATGTTGCATCTTCAAAGCCTCACCTCACTGGTAGAGTCCTCATCTACGAAATAATGGTCTCTTTCCCCTCCATACAAAGCCATTAATTCCTTGTTTTTCAAAGCGGGTGATCGGTTCTTCGCTGCCATCTTTCTCCTTATTCTCCAAAAAAACCTGAAATTTCACAACCAGCCTGAAGCAGAGCAGAGCTTGTGTGTGTCCTCTGTCGCCTCAGTCTGCACACTGACCTGCTAGCATGGGTAAATTAGAGCAGGACACCAGCAAAGATTAGCAGGCACCTTACTGACACACACACACACACATACACACAGAGACTGAACGCTTTATCCTCTTAGCAGGAGGAGTCGTGATTTTACAGTCGTCAGGGGTTGCCATTGGCCAGATGGTCCATATGCTCCAGTGGATTTTCACTTGAAAACATGATTCAAAGTCAGTGTCTGTGTTGATGCTCCCAATCTGATTTACAGATTAACTTTCGTAAATACAACACAAGTGCTGATTTACAGCACCCTGCACCTGTTGCAATTTGGCAAATTGTCCGAACACGAAGAAGAGAAAATATACCATAGCGGTGACTTACAGTATGTTACATGAAATGAATACCTACACTATTTCCAATCATATTTCTAGCTCTAAAAGAAGCACCCTCCACCACTCCATCTCAAACCCCACCTCCACCTGTCAGCAGTGTACAACACACCCAAACACAATTATTGTCATAGTCATGGAGTAAAACATAGAAGTCAAAGATTCTCCTGCACAGGTACAGAAATATACAAATACATTTAATTTTCAAAAGGACGCATACCTGAATTTCATATTTACATCATTAACTCCTGCTAAAATATATTGAGGGTAAACAATAAAAAGTTTTAATATTCTGTGGCAGCTTGCAGCAGAATGTTTGGAAGAGTAAACCCTCAAAGATAAGAGCTAAACACTGTTTGTGAGTCAGACACCACAAGGATATGGAAAATAACTACCCTTAAAGTTAGTAATACATTCTGCACTGTTTGGATTACAGAGGATGATATGCTGTTTTCTGGAAATGGGGCTCAAAAAATATTATAATGATCATCAATCAGTGTCTGCTTGCACTGCTGACCTTTCTGGTCCAGTGGCATAAAGGGAAGCTCCCAAACTTTTGCTTCTAAATGCTTTGGCTGAGATCAAGTGAAGCGAAGCCTGGGCCTCGGTTCAGCTGCGAGATCTTGGGGATTTGACAGATGAAGCTGGAGAGGGAGGACGCATAGATGAGCCAAATGTGTTAATCTGTTTACTTAGGTTTCTCATCACTGTCACTACAAGTCCTAAAGTCTTCACCTCGTGCTTCAACACCTATGCCCATCTGTCTCCTGTCTCCCTCTATTTCATCTCTCGTCCATCTACCTAAGAGCCTGAGACAGCAGGGGAGATCGGAAGATGAAGAAGAGGCAGGGTGATTTCAGCGCCATTAAAGCAAAATGGCGAATGGTTTATTAGTGGTTTCCAACCTCTTTTGCTTATGACCTATTAAAATCAAGAAATATCTAATTGTCACCCCTCATCAAAAGTTACAGCTTAAGTGTGTACATGAGCTATGAGCAGTCAGATTGTTTGATCTGTAGGATTTTTGGTGACTCAAAAGGTGCAAAAGTATCCAGTTATTGAAAAGAAAAAATCTAAATAAAGACAAAAGCATACATTTTCTCTTCTTCTTTTCCATTATTAAAAATCTTGTGATTTTTCAGAATCATCTTGCTATCAGACCCCACAGGTAGGGTCTGACCTTCAAGTTAAGAAGGTCCATTAAGGTAATTCTACAAATATTAATCTAATATATCATTTGAGGTCACTATAAAGTCACTACAGTATAAAGACATGTAAGAATGTTATATGCCTAAAAATACCACAGTAGGAGGACGGAAAAAGCTGGCTCAACTCAAATAATCTCATTATTTGTTATATTATACATCCAAGACAACATCTGTCCACACGGTGGAGCTGTTGTGCTTTTAGTGAATCAATAAGAAGCTTTGAGTTTGAAAATTTCTTTACCTTGAGATGTTACATTATTATATTCACCTGCTTTACAGGTGATAATCACGTCATGCACATCATTGTTAGATTACTTATATTTTTTGATATTTTAAAGTTGTGGTTTAGTGGTTTAACAGTATTTTTTTCTTTTCTCCCGTATAGTTTCTAGAATTATGGTGGATTTTTTTGTTTATACTCTTTCCTCAGTTCTCGTAACACCTTGTTCTCAAAATTCACAGAACTTTTATTCCACATCCTTCCAGGTAAACTCCCCCTTGTTTGTGTGTGTGTGTGTGTGTGTGTGTGTGTGTGTGTGTGTGTGTGTGTGTGTGTGTGTGTGTGTGTGTGTGTGTGTGTGTGTGTGTGTGTGTGTGTGTGTGTGTGTGTGTGTGAAAGAGAGAGAGAGAGAGAGAGAAAGAGAGACAAACAAAGTCAAAGTCAAAGAGAAAATTGCCATTCTCTGCAACAAATTAAACTTGTTGACGGTCACTGGACATGGAGATATCCCAGCATGCAGTGGGCAAAGAAGGGTAACAACTACCAGTCCATTGGCAGGTTTAGGTAAGAATATTTTCTCAACACACACAAGTCAGTAACTCAAAATATATCCTGGACAAATTGGGGGGGTTGATTATTTCTGGAAAAAGAACACTTGATTTACGTATAAATATATTTGCACTGAGCATCAAGAGTCTCATTGCTCAGTTGTTTGCTAAATAAATATTATTATGATACGATATACACTGTCATATACTGCAACTTTATTTAGTATTTCTGTATGACTGCTGTATGTGTGTGTGTGTCCAGTTTTCCACTGGGCTCCTCAGCGTGTTGGCGTTGGATGAATAGTGGCAGTGTTCAGTCAGAGGGGGCTGAGTAAACAGTCATCACAAGCTTGGCAGTCCTTCGCCACATACAGCAGTGCTGCTGCACAAAGCCACAGTTCTGCTCTGCTTTCGTGGGACAAAAGGTGGTTTACAAAACCATAAAATTTCTAAAGGGTTTGTGATTTTCACTCTGAAAAACTCTCTTGATATGATGCAATGCTTTACAGACCTCATAGATTAAATAAAATTTTCACTTTCATTTCTTGCTTTGTGGCATTTAAGAGCAAATGCATACTAATATCTACAGTCAAACGGCTACTGTATTATTGTTCCTAAGACATCCAAAAATGCTTTCAGACACTTTTAGTCATATATATATAATCTGCTAAAACAACATAGTAAAGCTTGTGTTAAGAAATTTTGGTCGAAGTTAAAGTTAGTTAATCCTTAAAGGAATTTGTGCATTTGACTACCAGAAAACTCAAGAGAGGCCAAATCAGTGCCCATTTTTTAAAAGCTTCTTAATACTTATATATCTTTCTAGATCTATATCTTACTTATAACTTTATATATATATATTCATATTTAAACTCGTTATAACTTTCAAAATTATGAATGTAGTTTAATTACATAGCCTATTATTCACTCACTGAAATGTGCTAGATTATATGTTAGATTATATCTTTTCATAACAGGCACCAGTAACTATAAATAGTCTTGAATGCTTGTTTTCAAAGTACCAATACAAGCATGCCTTAATTGTCATTGCTGTTGTGAACCTGATTAAGGCCTTTAACAAACATTGCATTATTTTTCCTCAGAAAAGGCACAGATGAAAATGAACTTGTTGTGATCAGATTAGCCATCGACATGCAGAACTTGGCCGCTTTTAGGGCACAAAAACAGAAACAACAGCAAAGGGTTAGAGAATCATGCAATCAGTATCAAGAAGTTTGCTGTCTGTTAGTTGAATTGTCATACTAATGTTAATAAATTCATTGAGACTGAGACCAACCCACCAGAAGTAAAGTTGTAAGAGCTACAAGACCTGAAATATCAAAGGATAAGTACGAATTTAAAGTAAAAGGTCTATAAGCAAAACAAATCTAAGCTTAAAATAGTATTCAGCTTAGATTCAAGAAAATCAGACCATCTGATGTCTGCAGGAAGTTTATTCCAGAGAAAGGGAGTGCCAGAGGAAAAGACCTTGGAGCCTGCTGGCTTTTTTTTTTAGCTCTGGGGACACATAACAGCCCCGTATTCTGAGAGCGGAGAGCACAGGATGGGATGCGAGGTTTAATGAGATCAGAGAGCTAAGAAGGGGTGAGCCCATTTACAATTTTATAAGTCATATTTTATTTATGAGTGAAAGAGCTCTGGAGGTCCTTCATGGGTAATTTTTTCTGTCACACCTCCTTTTACAGAGAAGCAGCATAACCACAACCTTTCCGGGAGAGGCCCATGTTTAGAAGGAAATTCCCCTCACCTCTTCGCACCTCACATCATGTACACACATGCACTGATTATTCAGAAACGTATGTAGGTACACACACTCACTCATTCAGTTCCTGCTCAAAAAAACCACGTGGCCACAGACAGACACATTTGACCCTCCATAGGAGCAAACACTGACGTGCAAAGATCTTGTCTGCTAACTCCCACTTAACAACAGACCTTCACAACCTGTTTGTTTTAGAGGGGTATGCGCCACCCTCTCGTCAACAAGCCCATCACTTATATTACACAGCCTGGGCTCTGAAAGGGTGGCTAATTGCAGCCTAAAAGTAAGACACAGAAAAACATGGCTACCGCCCTAAAGATGTGATGGGAGGCAATGATAGGTGAAGTTAAATGAAGTTGGTGTTAGTGGTGTTGAACAAGGAACAAATAATTCAGTGTAGCATTTCAGGAAAGGTGGGAAAGGTCTCCCTATACTTTTAGGCAGTTTTGGGTGGCTGTAACATGATTGTCAAAAATAAACCTAACTACAGTAAGCAGCTTAAAATATTTTGTAATACTAAATAATAATAATACTAAAACTTCACTGCATTTAAATAAAGCCAGAAACTTGTAGTGTTTCATAAGAAGAACATTCCTTCATGGAGAATATTGCATTGTATTCATAATTTGTGGCACATGACTTTGTTTGTTTGGGTGACTTTACAACAATTTACATTATCTGCCTGGTATGGCTGAACTTCAGTGACCGTGAATTGCAACATGCCCGCTTAGAAATCTGGTCGGGCACCTTTGTTACATCTCTCTCTCGCTCACTCTCTCCTTTGTTTCCTGTCACTTTTCCACTACAGCTGTCGAATAAAGACATCAAATGGCTTTGAAGATGTTGAAGCCCGTCAGTAAGAATCAGCAAGAAACATGAAACACTTTTGTTTCTGACAGTTGGCTGTGCATTTAGCTGTGCAGAAAGCTATCTGATAATATGTTACACCCATTCACTGCATTTTTTATCTGTGATGGTAAATGCATTCCATGAATTCTTTTTGAGATGTTTGCAATTTCTGGTTTATCTGCATTTTCTCTGCTTCAATGGCTATTTCCCACATTTCTCAGAGCACCTTTCGACAGCCTCCAAGGAACAAATATAACCCTGTTGGAATTGTGGTTGGTGGTTAGTGATAATAATAACAAAAACAAAAGAGAGAGAGAGAGAGAGAGTTTTCATTTGCAATGCGGCATGTCTACTAGCTGCACAAAGTAAGTTATTGGTAGTTATTTGGTCTTCTTAATCCCAAGTTCTTCCTAATATCTCCTTTCTTTCTCATGGCTCTCAGGCTCAGTGGCATTAATGCTGCAGGCCAGGAAACAGATTAATGCCTTTGTAACATCAACTCGCCAGGCACACACCAACCCTCTTAGAGTTACAATTGTATCATTGTAAAGGTAAAAGCTACATGAAACTACAGAGCGAGTGTGGAAGTGATAAGAAGGCATGGTAGCTGTCATGTAGCTGCACTCTGCAGGGTTTATTCTTTCCTGTTTGTGGGTTAGGTGTTTCTACAACCTAGATGTATAAGTTTACACACCCAGCACCTTTCTCCATTTCCAGACTTAACTGTGAATCTAAAACATATGCTGTGTGCAGTTCGTCATTGTGTGAAAGTCTAAAATTTAGCATGAAGCTTCGGCTGACCAAAACAGCATTCACGTCACGTGGGTTTATTTTCAGCTCAAAGCATATGAGCTTCGGTTTATTTTTATATCCTGCTGTTAAACATCTCTCACAAATCATACGAGGGGAAACTATCTGATTATTTGTGAAAGTCAGACTGACAGAGCTCCGTGTTTAGCTGATGGCTCACTATGATGTTTTTAGCTCCTCTCCTCATATGTTTAAATCAAAGCAAAGGAATGTGATATGTAAAGTGACCACGCCTTTAGGGTTCAGTTTAAAATCTCCTTTTAGCAACAAAAGAAAGAGAGAGACAAAGGTTTCTCTGTGGTTGGTTTGTAGAGTGAGTGGATCGTCTATCATTGTGTTAGACCTTTCCACAGAAGAAAGAGAGTGATTCCTTTTCCCTTTTATAGGCATTGCAGTAGCTTGTCCAAACAAGCGGGGATAAGATACTAACGTATCAGGCAGCAGTGAGGTCTGTCCTCTCAGTTTGTGCTCATACTTTCTCCTCTCCATATTTCACAAGAATGTTTGCTCTCCGCAGCTTTTGTTTATATGAATTCTCCTCAATCCTGAAATGGCCCTCACAATGCGAGAGCGCAACGACAGAGATCAGCAAAAGTTCAAAAGTGTACACTATTTACCCCTTTCCTCCCCCTAGCCCCAAACCAGACCATGTGAAAGTCACGATGATCAGTTTTAGCAGTGATAATAATAGCTCTGCAATGGAAATTATTTATTCTGTTTATTCAAATATTTAAAGTGTGGTGATACTTTCACTTATTGTCAACAAATCCCATGAAAAGAAAAAAACAGCAATGAAATGATGGTATTGACAAGTAATGCCTGTGGATCCAAAGCCTGATATTGCTTATTTCTCTGTGCAACAGAGCTCCATGTTGTCAAAAAACTAAAATAAATAATCCCAAATGCAGTATTTACTTCTGTTTGATGAACTTTTGTTTAAAAACTTGTGCACAGCTGTTTAAATTAAGCTATGAATTAGTGACCTGATAGAGGTCAAACCAATGTACTTTCATTGAGGGCCACCGACAGCGTGGGAAAATCAGAAAGTACTGAGAGATCCTAACACATTAGTTTTGCTCTTTTCATTTGATTCATTGACAATAAGAAACATATATAACAACTCCAGCCTTAAATAAAGACACATTTTAAATTAACTGAGGTGATAAATGATTCCTACTGCATTTTTTCAAGGTCCATCTTTGTTATAGGTAGAAGAATAATGCCATTGAACACATCACAATGATTGCCTTCCTTCATCAATTAAATTCCCAAATCAGCCTTGTTTGTAGCATATATCCTCAATATGTTCACCCCAATTGAATTCAGATGCTGCTGTCATAATGCAATTGCAATGGCAATTACTCCAGTTCAGATAAAGTCATCAAACAATTAGCTTATCTTAGTATTAAGACTGGAAACAGGGGGAAACGGCACCTCTAAAGCTCACTAAGTAACACGTCTTGTCTGCTTAATATGTACAGAAGATGTAGTGTAAAAGTGATGAAGTTGCAGTTTTAAAGGGGTGTGGGACTATTTCTTCTTTGCCTGGAGCAGTGACTTGTGGGAGGCTCAGCTGGTTGCAACTTCACAGTTAGGACAAGACTTCTGGAGGTTATTGCTCCCAGCAACACATTCTCACTCCCAACTCTCTGCTTGGTCCAGACAGCCTGGGTAGCCGTTCAGCATAGGTTTTGGACTTGCAGCGTGGTTAGGTTTAGGTAATCTAACCACGCTGCAAATCCTTGTTTAGGTTTAGGAAAACATCATGCTTTGGGTTAAAATAACTGTTACTTACATGACTTAATTTACGGATGTTAAAAGGGCTATATGTAGTTTTTTAATGAAATGAATCACTTTGTTATCGCCTATGTGTGAAGGGGTTGTATATAAAAATAATCCACTTGCCTGGTTAGGCCACCTCTGACGACCAGTATGTGTAATCCGATGTAAAGACTCCAGGTTGGATATTCCATGAACTGCCTCGGCTGTTGAGTGCATGGGCGTTCCTGAACATCTCGCCTTCTGATTCTGTACTGTGGACACAGCAATGACACCGCAGCTAACGTGATGCTGTTCACTAAACTCTTAAAACAAACAGACTCTAACACAAACTCCACATAAGGATAAAAACCAACAACATAGATTTATGTGGTGGAGCCCGTCAGGCCAAACGAGAATCAGATCAGCTTAGAGTGAAAACACCATCACAAAGGCTTGAGTCCTTGAGATGTCCGTTTTGTTTTGGATATAACAAGTGACACAGAGTTAGCTTTCATCCTATTGGACAGGTAAAAACGGTAAAAAACAAATGTGGAGCGATTTGTTTATACTAGCCTATAGACATGTAAGGCACACACAGCCAGCTAAAGTTACATTAGCACAGATCAGCGTGTATTTGCTTTGTAATGTTCAGTTTTGATTTATTGTCACTTTACCAATACTCAGTTATACAGCTTCTCCACCATCTGTAGGCTAACTGACCTGACCCACATAATGTACAACAATGCAACGCTAGTAGCCACTGAAAACTACATAATGCCGCTTTCAGTAACATTACATATATAACTTACGTAGATTATGTAAGATATGGATGACACGTACGATACATAAACTATGTAACTTCACTAAAGACAATTAATGTTGACAGTTTGTTTCACATGGGAATCAAACACTGGTCTCCTGAGCAAAGACCAGTTTCTTTCCCACCTGTCCACCCAACCACATCCTTACTCTGACTTTTCTTTTACTTATATGCTAAACCTGCTTATAGTGTTCATAAACGGGCTTCCCCTAGTGCCTTGAACTATGACGCTGAGGGGCTTTCCAGTGCTTTACAAACTAATGGCAAAATGTCTGACCCTGGCGTGACGACGTGGGAGTGAACACGAGTTGCTCCCAGGCAAGAAATAGTCATATAGATATTGAAAAGAGAAACAGACATATAAAAGAGAGATATCAATCTTCTCATCTAACTCTAAAATAGTGAATGAACATATTTCCCAACTTTGTCTTTAAGGTGTCCTGATACATTTTTCGAGGACACCCACAGCCGATGAGAAATTAATGTTTTCTGGGTATACAATCTTTACAGTTTAAACTGTTGGTATTTTTGCAAAACTTAAATAAAATTGAGCCATAGCTTATTTGAAAATGAAAAGGAATCACTAATGTTAGTCTTCTGTCATCTGCACTGCAGATTAAACATAATCTTCTCTTTTGAAACTGAGCATGATGTTCTGTGAGCTCTGATACTGTAAAGTTATACGCTGCATGTCCTCCTGTGATGTCCCTCCATAGATAATCACTCTGTTCAGACACATCCACGAAAATGTTGATAACAGTCTGAGAGAGACAGACAGAGAGTGTCTTTTGGTTTTACTCAGAGGAAGTGGCCCATTAGAGGTGGTGGTTTGATTTTAAATTGCATAAATGTTTGAGAATGTGTGTTGGTGTGTCCACACACACACACACATGCACACGGTGAGTGTGTATGTATGTACACACGGACTCACCACATACACAGTATTTGCCTGCAGCTCTGTTGTGTTTGTAGCTCTTGACAAAAGGACCTTGATGTTGTTCCAGTAGTGCTTCATGCTGTGGTCCAGTCGTGCTGCTCTTCTCATCTCTACCTCTAATCTCTTAAACGCAATCTGACTGCTCTGTTCCTGCTCTGATTAGACTGCCTGGCTCCTTGCTGTGTGTTGCAGGAAATCTGTTACATATAGTCGCACAGTCTGCTGTGTCTGGCTTCTGTCATCTTGTGGTTACTGACCATCAGGAAGAATACTGGTAGATGTTTTAGACAAGCTGTGCAAATGTTGCTACTTGTCACTCTCTGTTATTAAATGTATTTTAAGTAGATTAAAGGGTCAGTTAATCGTGAACCATATTTTCTCTCTCACAGTTAGTGGTATTTAGCTATGCAGATAGTTTTGGTTTAACTATAGACTGTATAAAAGAAGAGGAAGTAGCCACAGTGGCTTCTCTCATTTACTATTATCAATGGATTCTTCTTACCTCTATATACAGTAACAACTGTTTTAACCTCATTAAGAGCCTGTGTTTCGTGAGAGAGAAAAATACTCCATGACACCATTCATGAAAACCACAAAGGAAGTGAGCAAAGAACAACTTCAAGGCAACATGCTCACGGATTTCCTGTAAATTAAATTTCATTCTGAGTGAAAACAAGAACTAAGGAAAACACAACTTTCAAAAATGAAAGAGTTTTACTTCACTTCACTGTGTCTCCTTCTGTGGTGAGTAAAACTGTTAAAGTTAGTTTTCTTTGTGCAGTCCCTCCACACTATTTTATTTTCACTTACACCATCAGTGCCAGTAATCTACCACATGTTATTACACCTGTATGTAAATGTGTAAAAGTGCTGGTTTCAAGCTCCACTGGTTTTGCAAGAAGCATTTTTATAAAAAAGGCCACTTTCTGGGAATATGGCCTCTTATACTCTGCAAATGAAAATGCAAAATACTTACAACAGTGTTTGTTCCACTTGAGCAATTTATCAAGAAAATACCAAAACAAATCTCTTAAAACCACATAACCCTCAAAACTTGTTGAAGGTGCAGCACAGTTTCTTGCATGTTGCAGCAGCACTTTAGTTAATGCATGGTTAAAGTAATGCAAATAAAACTCTAACTTTACACTAAACAAAATTATAAACACAACACTTTTGTTTTTGGCCTCAGTCATCATGAGCTGAACTCAAAGATCTAAGACTTTCTCTCTGTACACAAAAGGTTAAAATCTGTGTTAGTGAGCAATTCTCCTTTGCTGAGATCAGGCACGTGCACACATAGACATCAAAAGGGGCTCAAGCACCTGCCCTTTTCTTCCACAAGAGAAAGTGCCCTTTTATCTGCTGTGCTTTTTTTAAATAAATGAATTTGTATATACAGTATAATTATTCCTGATTGAGCACAATTTTCCTGTCAAACAAATATATTTACTGAATAAAAAATCTAAATATCAGGTCGGGAAATGAGACCGTGTACAGTTCCGATGCTCTCTCTCTCTCTCTCTCTCTCTCTCTCTCTCTCTCTCTCTCCCTCCCCTCCAGCTTCTCTCCCAGCAGTGTTTTTCTTGGCTTGTGTGGAGGTGAGAGGTGATGAACTAAAGAACAACAAAAATAAACTACCAGTGCCTCGAGTTTACTGCTAATTCGCAAAAAAACGAAAGGCAAATATAAGTCTTGCTAACAGGCATGACTCATCAGCGGAGCTAATGTAATAAGTTAGCTAAAGTCAAGCTAAGGCAATTTATCATGGTTGGTCATACAGGCTAATGTTAATGTAGCTTATTTAATGGCTGAATACAGTAAAATTTGGGTCTAATAATGTATCACGATCGCCACATTGACATGCAAATTAGACGTTAACTAATTAAAATACGCTAATTTGCACACATTTGACAAGTCACTGCAGGTGAATAGGTTAAAGAAAATAACTAAAGCATATCACCACAGAAATTCACCAGTAAATGACTTTCATCAAGACTCTTCTCCCTGAAATGTTCTGTTTCATATGTAGGGTAGAAGGCTTAAAACAAACTCCATCTAAATGTGTATTTTGGAAGTTTTCTTTCCATGAGAGTAAAAGAAGACATGAAGCAAAATAGACCCAAATCTGAAATTTGACCACTAGATGAAAAAGTGTCTATTAATTCTATTAGTTTGTTGTATGCTGATAGATCTTTACATGATACAGACTCTTGTGACAAACCATAGTGAATTCTAAAAAAAAACATTGTTTCTCTATGAACTGATTTTTTTGTAGAAACATGTTGAGGGTTAAACATTTGCGAAAGTGTAAGGGAATTAAAATAAATTAGTAAGGAAGTCAGAGTTGTGTTAATATATTTAACGTTTTGTCAAAAAAAATCATAAATAATTGATAAGTGCCGTTTTTTCACATGAGCCCCTGCTCACCAAAATGTGCACTTCCCTGCCTGTATTTCTTTCTCAAAACTGTGTCACAGCATTTGTTGATGTATCGATAGAAGCATCAGTATACGCATATCAGCAAGGAGTGCATAACGATTTATATTTCTGTATCGATATTTTGAAAACAACACTATTTAAATCCTTGTTCCATGTGCCCCTTTTATACTTTGAGCACCTGCCCTTCCAAAGGTCTCTGCACGGCCCTGGCCGAGATAATCCATCCACCTCACTGGTGTGGCATATCAAGATGCTGATCAGACAGCATGGGTATTGCAAAGATGAGCCTTCAGCGTAATTTATACTTCTGTGTCGAATCGATGGCGTAGGTGACGGTGTAGGCTATAGGGCTACGTAGAGGCTACGCCGTCGCCTGACATGCACCTCCGTAAGCACTGTGACTGGTTGGCTGGGTAGCATCACAATGCCTCCGAGCTGAGCGGAATTACCCTGCGCTTTGAAGTAACTTATCCTAGCGGCGAAAACGGCGGCTGTAACACAGTGAATCAATATATTTGACCATCACAACCTGAGCGAAATGACTCGTTTCGCTATCAGAATGTGATCCATTCGCTCAACACAGTGGACGCTGCAGCGCTACTGCCGACTAGCGTTTGGTGTGTAATCACAGAATGACGGATACACCTACGCACAAGTATAAATGCATGGGCCTAAGGCTGACCACAATAAAAGGCCACTCCAAAATGTGATGTTTTTCTCTTGATTGCTTATTCCTCATTAAAATTGCAGAATAATATGCAGCCCTGAAATAGTGACACTTCTATCACTTCCGAGGAATTTATCAAGAACAACAATCTTCAGCCATGTTATCAGCTTAGTGAAGCAGATACTTTGAGCTAAATGTTAACTTTGGCATGCTAATGTCCTTACAATGACACCACTAACATGCTGATGCTAAGTAGGACTAGTGTTTACCATGTTCATTTTTGTGTAGCGTGTTGTTGACACAAAGTACAGCTGAGGATGTCATTAATCCATCTAATAGTTGTTGAGACATCAACATTCACTTAAAAACAAGAGAAATAGTTGGAAGATCACCAAGTCTTTTATGATGAATTGTCTGTACCAATTTTGTGCCTTTTAGATGTTCAGTGAAATTTTAGACCCGCTAAAGGCGTTTGTGGGAAAGTCAAGGGAATCAGGCTAAATCCTGAATGTTAACATCAACATATCACTGCAAATGATTAAATCCTAGAAATCAATCCCAGATTTCATTACAATCCATCCAATAGTTGTTGAGATATTTCATTGTGGACCAAAGTAGTGGACGGCCCAACCAACGGACTCCAACACCACTGCCATTATGACCTTGATCATGATGTGCTAATGTTACTCATTCACTCTCCTCTAGCCTTTCTTGGGATTCAACCCATCAGCTTTCCAGGTACCTGCCCCACCTGTCTGGACTGCAGGCTACAGCAACCTCAGCCTCCATGACCTCCATGTCAGCATACCAGGGTAGATAGATTACAATCGAGTACAGGCAGGACCTCAAGAGCCGGAAACTTTAGCGAGCGAGCTTTTTACTATGCAGAATTATGACAGGCGATGAATAATCTGGGCTGCTCCTCTCTAGGATTGCCCATGTACCCTAGAGCGGGATTCATATTTCTGATTTGGAGTCAGTTAGATATATTTGCAAAAGTTCCCCAAGTGGGCATGTGGACCAGGTCATAACTACCTGTGCCTTTGCTTTACAACTCATTCTTACTCTTACTCTTAAATGACACATTCCTAACCCTTTCCTTTCCCTAACTCTTTTTCTGTTGCTCTTTCTACGTGTCTCTGCTTGACATCACATCTCTACCAGTAGACGTTTTACATTCTTTCCCCTGTTCTTTATTGTATAAGCAGTCTGATTCTTTCATGATTTCTTGTCCAATGTTTCTCAGGACATTTGGAGCATCATGTGCACTAATTAGCAGCATTACTCTCATGACTCTCAGGAAATACATTACCAGGAAACGTGTGAAAATAATTTTGATAATGTTCCCATTGAAGACAAGGTTGATTAACTACATTCTTCAAACACAGGGAGAGTTTGCAAAAGTATATGTTACATGACCATGATCATTCCCCGACCTTAACCAAGTAGGTATTACTTCAACATCAAAAGTAGTTAAACGCTTTGCAGAAACACGATGCTACTGACTTTTTGATTTGGTATTTTTATATGTAATTTTATAAGTATTTTATACCAATAACACTTATAGCCTACACTTGTAGCTACTGTGCATGTCGCTGTATTTACTTTGCAATGACTCACAGTCTGTGTTCCGCTGCCACACCCGCTTTTAACTCCTGTGTTACATTCAGTAACAGTCTTAACTCGTTATTGATCCATGCAAAAAAAATCTGGTGTGATTCTTCATCTGTATTTCCTTATTTTTTCGCCAAATCTTCTTTAACTATGGAATAGACCATCTGCTTCATGTGTACACCGGCACGCACATGCCCAGTGTACGTGAGCAGCCACTAGATGTGCGTTTTCAGTCGTTTTTAATACATCGACGGAGATCAACTCTGATATGCAGTGAAAACGCTGGTGCTGTCGTATTCGTTTTAAAACTGGATGGGGCCCTAGAATTCCCAGCTGGATGCATTTTTAAGGTCCCAAAAAGAGGACATGTCAGGGGGACATATGGTCTCCCTATAAAGGCTAAATTCCTTCACAAGCTGAAGGTAAACAGAGTGACGATAGCTTTAGCAAGTGATTCTGCCATTTCAGTCCTTTCTTACACCTGAATTGTTGTATGAGGGCCTATAAACGTCTTTTTTACAGTATTTAGATATTAATACCCAAAAGGCGCGTAAATAAAAAACATAAATAACAGGTGGTACATCACAGACTGGTCTGGTCTTCTCATTGAAACCTCTCAACGTGTATTCAAACCAGATTTATAGACAGAGCTACTGTGCGTGTTTCTCTGACAGCTCAAAGTACCCAGAGGCAGCATGATGTAATATGATCATAGCTCTATGGACAAGCTGTGTTGCATTACATTTCCTCCAATGTGTGCTTTGAACTGTCAGGCAAGCATACAGACATCCATCCGTCCGTTGAAATGGTCTCTTCTACATGTCTCACAAAAGCTATCCTGTCTCCGAGTGCAGGAACGTTCTATAATGATGGTAGTAAACAGAGGAGTACAACAGCTGAAATGTTTGCACTTGCGTTTTCTAAAAAGTAAAACACGAGAAACGAAAGGCATGTCTCCACATGTGTTCCTGCATTTCTGTGAAATGCTATAGAACATTCTCACAAGGAGAGGGAGATTAAAATCTACCAAATGTGGAACATTTTGTAGTCATTTATGGGGTTATTTTAGTGTTAAAAACTGGGGGGTTAAAGTTGAGTTTAGTTGGTAGAAGACTTGTATAGTTTAATGTTAGTTAAATCATTAACACATTTTTATAATTTTGACCATCAATCCTATCCATGATGATATTAGCTATTAATATTAGTAGCTATGCCTGTCATGTTTGTTAGCCCTTTAGTGATGAATCCTGTGAAGAAAATGTTATCATAACTAATACAAGTGATGGCCAGAACAACAAAAATAATACCTAGTTAGAAAATACCTGTGTGTTGGGTGTTAAATGGTTAAATTTGGTTCCAGTGAAAGCCAGCTACCCTCACCTCCCACATACTCTTGAACTGAGATTTTGTGCTATAATTAACACCTATCTATGGTACTCTCTCTTTCTCTCACACACACACTGGCGACACACATCAGAGCCTCTAGTAGTTGCAGGGGGCGGAGCTGGTTTGCTTTGTTATTCCTGTGTGAATTTGTATCACAGACAACAGCGCACATGAATACTCTCAGTGAAATGTACCAGCCACCTGTCTGTTTTTCTTCAGTTACAAACATAACCTCCTTTTTTGTGGGTGTGAATTAAATTCAGACTGTTACTGTTGACATTATCTAACAAATCTGTTTAATCTGCTTGGTGTGTTTTTTATTGACTCTTCGGTGCGTTCAATTTGACATGCAAAGTCAGAAATTTTAAAGGGAATGTCCCCACAAGTCAGATTTCCAACTCCAAAATTCAGGAGAACCGCACTGCCCCTGACTTTGTGATCCAAGATGGCTGATCAGAGTATCAACAGTTAGTAGTTGTAGTTTATACTGTTTATTAGCACTTATGTGTACTTGTAGAACGCCGTCAACCCAGGTGGGACATCATTCCCAGCTCCGACCTCCGACAGCTGCCTGCTCTGCCTTGTTTGTGAGGTCAGACTATTAATGGAGTTATGTAAACTGAGGTTCAGGAACAGGACCACGCCTCCCTCACCTACCTGCTCTTCATTCAAGTCCTCCAGTAAACCACCCGTACTTCACTCATTCCATCCACCTGCTTCTCAAATCCAGCCACAAGTGCTCATGTATATAAACTGTCTGACACGTACTCTCCCGTTTCGCAGTTCTCACATCCTTCCCACCCAAACCGGGTGGGAATCTCGGGTTCCTAGCCACTCCGGCCACCAAACCCTAAACAACCCGCTCGACCCGTCATCCCTCTCCTCTCCACCCCTCCTTCCATAACTATTCATCATAATAAACCACCATAAAATCTAACACTGGCGTGGTCCTTGTTAGTGAACTCAGCATTAAATGAAGAGCCAGTGTTTGCTTTGTAAGCTAGCTCCTACCTCTCTAGAGTGACCACAGAGAAAGACTGTTTTTTTACTCTTCACACTGTCTTTCTCTGAGAAACATCTTTAGAATCTAAATGCTGTAGACATAACTCTGAATTAACGTTAGCAGTTACAGATAACACTATCTAATTGCTTTGGTGCTGAGTATTAAAGAAAGCTGTAGCCTAGCTCGTTAGTTAGCCAGCTAGGTAGGTAGCATGAGCAGCATTGTTTAGCTAAATGAAAGGAGAGGTTAGTTAGGCCAACTTCACATTTCTTAGGTCTAAGATATGAAAATCATCTGCCTCCACTTCACTCCCTCTCCGTCGCCAAATGACATTCCAAAAACACATGTGAAAACCATGGTGGAGGGCTGATCATGGATAATTGCATAGCTTTCAGGAGAGTGGGAAGACCGCAGATGCAAACAGTGACGTTCAGCGTGGTTGTTACAGTAGGTGGTGTCTCAGGCATTTCCTCCATGAGGAGGAATTCTAATAGCTGCAAAGGTTGGAATTTATGTGTTTGTTAACTTGTTTCTAAAAAGAAAGACAGTGAAGATTTTTCTTACATCACAGATCATTTTTTATATATTGAACAAGGATAGTGTTATATTTGTTGTGATGCAATTTATTAAACACAAATTATTGTAAGTGTGTATATAAGCAAATGTAAGCTGTTACAAACACATTACCTTTCTTGTGGCTGGCTCACAATAAAAGCCACACTGTGTTTTGCCAGTTGAACACTTTTATTGTGAAGTAACAGCAGTATGACATTTTCAGTTTGGTTTCGCAGAAACTTAAGATAAATAAAATAAAGCTCTGGCACTGCATAAAGAGGGTGAATAATAACAGTGAGGCTGATATAACTGACAAAGCTACATTGGGATACATGCATGCATCATTTCCTGTAAATCTTCTGTACACGTGAAGGCACTTTGAACGGCGGAATACTATCAATAAAACTACTATGTTGTGAGATACTGAGTGTAAATACAATGAATGACAGATCATCATGACCATAAATAGCTTAAAAAAATAAGGTTTTAGATTCATTTAAATCTAACCTTAAGAACCTTATGTCAGCGGATATTGTAAAGTACAATTCATCAAATAACTACAAACCACTTTGTATAGAGGGCCCCGGGGGGGGGGGCTGTGGCCCCAGGGCAGTTGCTGTCTCTGCTCGATAGGTAATCCACCCTTGTCCGTGCGGAGTAAATTTAGGCAAATAGAAGGTCTCAAGTTCTTGATTCAGTAACCTTCCGTTAACCCTCGAGGGACAACTAAATCACTATGGAAATTGTTTCATCTTTCCTACAAAACAGAAAGCAGTGGAAATATTCAAACCTATTACCTGTCCAAAGCTTAGACCTCATGAAAATACATGCACACAAATTTTCACACACATTTTCCTATCCAAATCAAGAACATTTGTGGGCTCTGAATTGGCACACTTTACTAAGAAGAAGCTGAGTGTCATCTGCATATAATATCTGCATGTAATATGCATTCACCTGTCTAGCATGAGGACTGACAGGTGAATTTTAAAAAATAAAATAAAAAATAAAGGGTTTTATTAATGCAGAAATAAAGGGAAACAATTTACAAAATACAACATATATAAAACACGGTTTCAGGCCCATGAAAAAGGTATAAACAGAACTTAATTCAGACTATGCCACCTTAACATTAACTGAATAGACTAAACAGACCTAACAAAGATCAAATTGACAAACAAACTGAACACAGAGGGCAACGTATAATATCTGATCAAACCAAGATGAATGTGTAACATAAAATAAACCACTACCGGTAGGGTAGTTAGTTACCCAGTAGGGTAATTAGTTTAGACTACTAGTATAACAGTTTAGCGATTTACTAAAGCACATGCACCAACAAATAAATATACTTTAAAGAAATAAACAAAATTTCTGAACTGGATATCCCAATCCCTCCTATGATGTGTTATGGTTGGTGTGGGTTGAGCAGGTTGAGGACCCAAACGCAGGACGCAAAGCAGAGGAGGTACAGTTCAAAAGAGATTTATTCAAACAAACAAAAAGCGAGCACACTTACAATATGTGGCTAAGTACAGGTAATCCAAAATCATAAATGTACAAACTAAGCAGGTGATCTGACAGAGAAATCAAAAAACAGGTGAAAACCAAAGTCCAAGGAACTCACTGGGAACAGGTAGGACAAGACAGCACAAACTACAAGCACAGACAAACTGCACTGTAACATGCTACCCATGACCAGATAAGGAATGAACCAAACACAGGTAACAGGAATCAAGCTAACGAGGCAGAGAGACAGCAAAGGGGAACAGGGAGGGAGGCAGGCAGGCAGAGTGATAACTGGGGGAACCGACGCAACACTTGACAGGCAGACATGGGGAAAAATAAATAGCCAACACAGACTGAACACAGTTACAAAATACCAGACAAGAATTTAACTTCAGACAAAACAGAACCCCATGTAACCAGACAAACACCGACCAGCTATAGCTATAACACAGGGATCATAACAGACAGAACCTAAATGAGAACACAGAACTAGAACACAGATTACCAAACAGACTAAACCAAAGTAATGCAGATAAGGAACTAGAAGTAAATACTAAAACATGAACTAAGGCACAGGACTGGGAACAAAGACATGGAACCAAAACACAGACTAAATAACAGATACTGAACTGATAAAACAATAAACTCAGGACAGGATCGTGACATAATTGCACTTGGATTAGGCCGTTGTGGGTCACATCCGGTATGTAGACAGTGCACAGGTTTTGCTCCAGCCAATTTGTTGCTTTTTATTACTTTAAATGCTCCGTATTTCTATATCGCCTTTCTTTCTAGTCTTTTCAACCACTCAAAGCGCTTTTACACTACATCTGCATTCACCATTCACACACATTCATACATTCATACTGTGCCTAAGAGCTCAAACAGAAACTAAGGCCCAATCCCAATGTCCACCCTCACAGACTCACAGACTTTGAGGTGCGTTCCCGGGAAGTCCGTGAGGGCTTAGCGCTGTCCTACTGTCAAATCGTCAAGTGCACAAGGGCTCTCTTGCGGACATTTTGAGCCCTTTTTAGACCCTTTTCGTAAGTCTGCATTTCTGCAGACTTTGGCTGAGGGAATAGCCGACATTTCACAGCGGTATGAAATACGGGGGTTACCGGGGGAAGCCCGGAAGCGAGAGAAATATCACGGCTGTGATCGGTGTTATAAGAGGAGAAGAAAACAGTAAACAAACAAGCATCAACTCTCAACTCGCTGATGTCAGAATTAAAAGTCTTCTTAACTCAAGATGCTGCATAGAACACATGAAGTCAGAGGAATACAATCACCTTTACAGCATTTTGAGCCCTTGCAGCCTCTTAATCTAAATCACTTTCCAAGTGATGTCAGTAAAGTCTGTGAGGGATCGGGGGGGACATTGGGATTGGGAAGCCAGAAATTGTTGCCCCTCCCCCAATTATGCAGAATCCTTTAAGTACACTTTGAGGAGCGAGGAAGCTTCTAGAGGAACATAGAGAGAGAAAACACAGGTGTATCCTTATATATTATTTGCAATTTAAAGGTTTAGGGTGTAGGTTTTAATGGCATCTAATGGTGAGGGTTGCAAATTGCACCCAGTGGTTCATGGTGCATTCACGTGCTCCTCAGATGGCCCCATTTCCCAAGTTGTGAAGTCATTCTTCCGACTTTAGTGTGTGTTCATGTGCTCTTAAATGTTGAATCAACAAGGACGCTACTAGAAGGATGTGTTGGATTAGCATCATCAGAGCATTTAAACAAACATCTACATGGACCCGCTGTCTTTGTAGATAGAAATGTCTCACTAAAGGTAATAAAACCATAACAGTTCATTGTGTAAGATCTTTATACACCACTGAAAATATAGTTATGTAAATTATGTTGCATTTCTGTCAGTTCTCCAAAACTTTACACACTGGACCTTTAAGTGAATACAACTTCATTGCCTGATATCACAGTATGCTTAAACAAATTATAAACATATGAGTCACTGCTGTTCAGTGAGCCCTGACGTATCATGTTTCCTCCTCTCTTTGTCCATCTCACCCATCATTTACAGCATGAGATTCACTAAAGGATTTAATTTCAGTGCTTCTCCCATGCAGCCACAATCAAACAGGATCTGAAAGGATGACTCACTAATGACTGCAAGTTAAGTGAGTCTTGGTTTTTCTTGTGTGTTTAGGTTTTTGGAGGCAGGTTCAGGTAATGTGTGTGACTGTAGATGAGAGACAGGTGTGCCCATTTACTGTCCTGCGGGAGAGAGAGAGAAAGCAAGAGAGAACACGCGAAGCATTCATTACGGCAAAATATAGTCAAAAACACTTTCACTCACATACCAGGTGTTCAGGTTGCCCACAGCCTACACTGACCAAGCTGCCATATTTGATGTGTTAGAAGTGAGAACGGGTTGTTTCTTGAAGGATCAGTGTGTAAGTTTTAGTGGCATTTAGTGGTGAGAATTGCGAATTGCAACCAACGGCTCAACCACCGCTCACCCCTCCCTTTGCAAGTGCTAAAGAGAAGCCACAATTTGCCCCAATCTCTGTCGGCTCTTGTGCTAAATAATACATGTGGTTCTCCATTTGTCCAAATTTCCCTTAACTTCTTACTTCTAACAAACCGACTACTACTACTACTTCTTCTTCTTTGTACGTGTGTTCAACATAGTGACGAAACGTGCTCTGTAGAGCAGTTTGTTAGGGCTACTGTAGAAACATTGCAGCGCAACATAGCAACCTCCATATAAGGAGACCCGCGGTGTAAGTAGATAGAAATGACTCATTCTATGACTCAAGATAATAAAAACCTAAGATAATAAATAAGATAATAAAAAACCTTAAGGCCTTTATACACCACTGAAAACATAATTATGGATATTATATTGCATTTCATTTAATACATTTGTTTCAAACGAACACAACGAGTCCGATGTCAGGACAGACATCTGCACTGTTGTGACGTGTTCACATGCTTCCTCAATCTGAATAAAAATGAAACCTTCCAACTGACTTGACATTCATTTCTGCCTTCTCCATGCTGCCTCCGCCTGAAAAAAATCATGTGAGGAAGTATGCAACAATCTGGCGGAATACAGACACACACACCCACACACGCAGCACTTCAAAACTAAAGTCATGAGAAGTTCACACATTGGCCCATCTGTTCTGATCTGTCCCGTGATCCTGTCAGCAGAGTTTTTCCTCCCAGCATTTAGAGAGATCTGATACAAGCATCAAAATCTTTGTTCTCTGTTTGTCGGTGGTGAAAGCACATGATGATAAAAGCACATCAACAATCAACAAACACCACCGTGACGTGTATGAGATTAATTCTGCTATCGAATACAATGCTGGTGTGATAGGTGCTACGTTCTGTAATCAGCAAGGCAGAACATACTGTGCAGAGTGAACAATGATGTAACTAGCTACTGTTGCCACTGTCGTAGCTAATGATTAACCAGTTAAACCACCTGTGAGAAGATGCTTTTGCTGCACATATTGGCCTTGGGTAATCTTCTCACATTCATGCACACAGTCCAGCTGAGCAACATGTTAATTTACGTAAGAGCACATCTGATGATAGATGCTGAACTTCTGCCTGTTCAGTCACTCTGAACAAACCGTCATCCAAATGCTTTAATGATTATATTAATACTATGATGCATGTTAAATGTCGTCCTGCTATGATTCACATTATTGAGGTAAGAAATGTTGCCAAAAATTACCATTTTGTCATCATTATTTAAAGGAATAATTTCAATGACGATTCACTCCTGATCCACTCATTCAACACAGAAGTTCATGTCTTGGACTTCACCTGAAGAACTGATGCAATTTAAGTTAAGACTAATTATAGCTATAACTGCTCAGTCGTATCAGTATTTTATAGCCAAACTCTTATACTTGTCTCCATTAATTACAGTATTAAATTATTCTCCTCACTGGCAATGCACACGTGAACATCTGTGAGTGTTTTCTGGTCACACTTTGATGCCAGGTGGCACGATAGATTTGGTTTTTAGGGAATTAGCAGACAGTTTCATACTAGAAAAGTATATAAAATATCTAACTGAACTTTAACTTTATCTGTGAAGCATTTTCCAAGAGTTAATTTAAGCAAAATTCAAATTACAAAGATATTTTCTTTCATATTTGCCATTTATTCTTCTACCAGTGGATTCTTCACCGTCTGATCCTCATTCATTCATTTACAGCCGTCATTTCCACTTTCGCATGTTGTCAAAAACACAATTTCCCGTATTCTAGTCAATTCTATTCTAATATTTTTCTATTCTAATATTCTAATAATTAATTAATCAATCAGTTGTCGGACACAGAAGTTTTAAACAGTGGTGGGAAAAGTACTCAGATTAAGTAAAAAAAATACCTATATCACAGTGTAAAAATACTCTAGTGTTCTAAAAGTACATAGGTATTACCAGTAAAATTTAATTAAAGTATCAAAAGTACAACAGGGTATATGGGGCCATTAATCCATAACAATGCTTCGTATTTAACAAGTTGGTCATGTGTTTGGTGTGTAAAATCAATGTAGCTAGTAAATATAGGATTTAAATAAATGTAATGAAGTTTTAAAAAAGGGCAATATTTACCTCTGCAATGTAGTGGAGTATAAAATAAGTATAAAGTTGTATACATCAGATATATTAAATTAAAATACCTCAATATTGCAAGTACAGGACTTGAGTAACTACTTTGTTACTTTTTAAAGATCCAAGTGTAATATAATAATGTTATGTTCAACTGATCTGCTCTTATTGCAATGCTGAAAACCTGGACACACTTATAGTATGTCCACTCACTTATTTTGCGTGATTAGAGCTGCAGTCCGCAATGTTGTTACACCAGACATTTTGACTGGTCATAGTTGGAAAAGCTCAAGTTATGCTAATAACGTTAATGATGTCTCTGTGCTATTTGAGTGTCTCAGTAAGCCATGACAGTGGGCAGTGAGCCTAAATGCACAGTACCAGGACCCTGAAAACTGAAGCATCTAAATGAAATTCAGAAATCGTTCATTTATCTGTTTGCACAGTGAAGTCAAAATTTAGCCAGAATAATTGCAAACACCTGCATGTGCATTGATCCTTCACAGGTATCTGCCCACACTGAATGACAGACTTTATGGTGTATTATCGGCTGGTATATTTATGTTTACATATCCAACCAATATGTTTCATCAGAAACCAATAGTCAGACAGCCTTCTGATCTGCCCGCACCAATCGGAACAGAAGAGGGTTTGAATTGTGTTAGAGGAGCGAACAGAAAGACACCCGGGACCCAAAGTCACAGGACCCAAGGACATCGCTGCCAGGATCTGGGCAAAGACCTACAAAGCTGCTATTGTTGCTCCAAGAGGAACTTTGAGCAGACAAATGACAAAGAATTTCAACCACCACTCCCCTTACATGCAACTGGAGTTACTGTAGAAGAAAAAGTGAACAAGGATTGGCCTTTTACGGTTTATCATGTTTACCATTCAAACCATAACCTTTTCCTGAAGGAGTTTAATTAGTCTGTGTTCTTCTACAGCAACATTTTTAAGGTTGGTGGTGCAGCAGACAGGAAAAATGTAAAATGTTTTACCAGTTTATTCTAATGGATTTTGGTTTAATGTAATCCAATACACTAGCAATAAATCCTATAATTGGATCCTATATTTTTTACAGAAGTTTAAATTCATCTCTGACATTTTTTTAAGGCTGACATGGTGATTGTTTTGCAGCACCTCTTCCAGAGCCTCAGCTTAAAAAGCTCTACTTCATTTCTTTATCTACATGTCCTCTGTGATGGCCACAGCCATGGCCTCACAACCAGTTTAAGAGTGGTAACCTCATGCACTTATTTTTCCTGAGTTTATGTTGTTTTCTTTAGGATTAGTTTGAAGTTTTCCATACACATTAGACATTTGTTGCAAATATTTATTCAGTTACAAATAACTCACAGGACAATTAATTTCACATACATTATTCTTTATTTAGATGACTGTACAGGAGTATCTTTTTGGGATTGTGCACAATTAGTTACTTTTGGATTGTCATTCTGTTTAACTATAATTTTTTTGTTTGTTTGAGCTTACCAGTCAGATGCCACACCCAGGAGAGATCCAGAAAGTCTGCTGGCTTTGGAGCAGCAACAGTTTTATAGAGGAGGAGGCCTAATTGGACGCTACCACTGTCAATATGTCTGGGGGGTGGCTTTATTCTCTTCTGGGATATGTTGGGGTTTAGATTTATTATATTTGAGTAATTTTTGTGTTGAGTTAAGATTAGGTAAAGTCACATTTCTTTTGGAATATATTGTTAGGTAGATTTTGTTGTTGTGTTTGTAGTTTATGTAGTAGTGTTGTCAGTCTTCCCTTGTGTGTCACAATTGGTCTGATCAGCCAATATATAAGTCCCCTTTGTTGTGGAGTAGGTCATTTTGAGGCTGTTATGTGCAGAACTTTAGTTACTGTTTGTTTATTTGACCTCATTTATGTGCCCAAAACTTCATTTTTTGGCAATAATTTTTGTAAATAAATAACCTTAATTTTGAACTTCCCTTGTGTCTCCTCTTGCTTGGCTGCTTGCTCCCTCACATCCTCACTGATAAATCAATTAGGGATAATGGCTTATTAACTAGACTGCAGAAATGTTCCAGGCTTTGGATGGAACTTAATCTGGGTAGGTCTGGTCTGGTGATAATTTGTTAATGTTGCTTTCCCTTCCCACAAATGGACAAATGTTTATAACATAATATAATCCGTACAGGCAGTCCAGATCTTCTTGAGATTAAAAAAACTTCAGTGTGTCATAAGACATGTTTCAGCCATCTTTGTTGTAACATTTGCGGTTAAGACACAGTTACAAAGACTGGCATATGCTTAGCACGTATCTCTGTGCCCTAAAATAACTTTACTCTCATACGTTTCATTTCTCAACAATAGCATCATGGTTTCCTCCTCAGGAAGTGGACACGACTCTTGTGATGTTAGCCGTCATTCTCAATATCAGTCAGTCAATCTATCATTTGCACCTACATGTTTGGTGTCTGGCACTGAAAATAAATGAATCACAATGAGGTTTAACATTTTACATTGTTATCTGATGTTGTTTGTTTTGTAAACAAAGGGTTTCTACACACTATCTCTAGATAAGAGCAGTCAGTCACACCTTAACTGTACATTAGCTCGCTGTTTAGCTTCTCAATTTGAGAAACTTCAGCAGCAGATATCCATAATTTTCCCATTATCCGCAATTTAATTATTTAATATTATTTTATTCAATTATAAAATATTTCCTCAATTTAAAGATGAGATAATGGTTATTGTTACACACTCAAAATAGTTATGTCATTTTTTTTTTCAAAGTTACACTGTGTGTTCCTCCCAATAAAAAAAAAAGTTGCACTTCTGAGAAGTAATTAAAATAGGATGTTGTCTAAGTCAAATATGACCCCTTGGCCAAAACATTGTCTGCTTGTAAATTCATTTCTATGATTTTCACCTGCAGATAGTGTCCAATTGTTTTATCATGGATTTATTACTTTATAGACACTGATACAGAACAGGAACATGTCCTCAGATAAAGGCAGGGCTGAACTCACTGTGAAGGTAAAGGTATGGGATTTTCATGGTAACTGGTAATTTCTATTTACTCATTTGGCAGATGCTTTCATCCAAAGAGATTTACATTTGAGGAACAATATATAAGCATCAACAAAGCATCAAATACAGATCTACAACTGACAATACATACAAGTAAGAGCAATAATAAATACAAGTAAGAGCTAATAGCACAAATTGCATCGCTGGGGTGAATACCTAGGGGAAGAAGTAAGAGTTAACAAAAAATGTAATCAATACAGGATAATTGTAAGGGTATAGAAGAAGAAGGGCACAGGAAGTGCGTGTTATAGGTTGGGGGTTAGAGGTGTTATAAGAGGAAGTGTTCTCAGAAGAGATGAGTTTTCAAGAGCTTCTTGAAGTTAGAGAGGCATGCCCCTGCTCTCATGGCATGATTTAGCTCGTTCCACCATCGTGGAGTCACAGATGAGAACAGCCGGGACAGGGATACCACCGTTTCACAGTATTACACTATAATTATTGTTCTCATTGTTGTCATCAGTTACTTCAGTGACCCTTCGAGGAATGAAAACAGGAGGTATTTTTTTTTTGGTTCATTAAACATTTTTTTCATATTTCATAAAATATTATGAAGAATATTATGTCCAGCTGATATAAAGTCTGCAGAATACAATACTGTAGATCAGCAAATGTACATTAAATGATAACTGTCATCATAACTCAGTGTACAGTGAAACCAGCTGCAACCCTAGTTGACCGTTACAAGTCATCTTTATTAGTTTCCTGTTTCTAAATCCCTTACTGGAAGCTGTTAGTAACTGTGTGTGTGTGTGTGTGTGTGTGTGCAGGCCCCGGGCTGCTAGGTGGACTGTGGAAACATGCATTGTGTTGGGTCTTGGCTCAGTTACCCTGGAGCCTGTAATTACCCACACCATCTACAGTGGCAGCATGGTGTTTATTAAATATACAGACGAATGGTGCAAGTACCAAAGCAACAGCTTTGAAGCCGTCATAAAAATTACAAAATCTGGAGAAAACTGTAACTTTGCATGCAGCAAAAATAAAGACAGCTGGAATCAATGTGAAGCATGTTATGAGTGACCACAAAAGTTAAAAGTCATGTTGAGACATTGATGATTTGAGTTTCTCTCAAGGATGTGTGTCTTTCAGACTGCAGCATTTAACTACTGCTGCAGTCTGTGACGTCCTGAAAAACCAGTCTCACATTGTTTGTTCCATGTGGTATCCAATGTCAGTGAAGTCCTTCCTGTCGTGATGCGTGCAGGCAATTTAGTGTCAAAACATTTCTTGTTTGAATCGATTGCTCCATCAGAGCTTCTTGTGTGCAGCAAAGCTTTGATACCTCACTCTCTTGCAGCAGTGAGTGTTGGTCCTACATTAATTAAACCTGATAACGAGTAGCTTGGTGGCAGCAGGGGCAGAAGTGCCAATGTGTGCTCTGCAGCTCACACCCACAGCAAACAACAATGCCTCGCTAACCACCTGAGACTCTGGGAGGTGGACAGAAGAAACACCTGAGTCCTGGCTGTCTGTGGGCTCCTTTGCACCCGCTGCTTTGCGGACATCCTATCCTATTCTAATTATCGTCATTAACAGGGATCAGCACCCTGCCCTCTGTCCACACAGAGATTGGTGGAGGACTCTAATGTATATGAAGCACTTAACCGACCCACAGCAGAGTGTGGACCATGCGTATATTCATGTGTCTGACATGTGACATGACGTGTTTGTGAGACAAATTAGGCAAGCACCTCTCACAGGTGCTGACGACGTAATTCTTTATTATTAAATCACAAAAATATTCTTTAATTTTTAAAAAGACTCATTCATGTCCAAGAACAGCTGGATAGTGTAGCTTTTGGAAAACAGGGAGACTGAGTTAAAGAGCTCTCTCTCTATATGAGACTTTGGCTACACAGACAATACTAGGGTCAATTTAGATCTCTGCATCACAGTAATTTCTGAATGGCTTCTTAACAGTACTGTCAGATACAACATGTTGTGCAGATTTTTGATTTGGTACTTATTGCAGCTCGAGAATTAAAGGAGGAGATGCCTAGAGGAGTCTGTGATGGCAAGGCAAAACGGTTTATTTCAACTTCACCTGGAAATCTCTTGTCTGGGTCAAACTTAAGCTATAAGCGGATGATTATAACCAAAATAGTTTTCTTTTTCTTTATGTCATATGCTGATTTTCCGCCTAACTGACATTTGTATATTTATTACATGACAATAAAGTGAATTACAAATTACAAATGCACAACAGCTGTTTTAAGCTACGCTGTATTCGTAATCACTAGAAGCGGCTTCCGCTGTATATCTATTTTATTTTTGAAAACTCTCATCTGCTCCTAAACACGAGAACTGTAATCCATTAAAGAGAAGATAAAATAAGTTAAAGTAAAAATATATCCAACTTCTCTCCAATTGTAGGCATTGGATGTAATTGGAAATGAACCTGGCTTAATGAAAATTTTAATAAATTGTTGTATTTTGGCCAAAAAGAAGCTGTAGTTTGAGCTTCCCCCGCCACATTTTGCACTAGACCTTTTAACAGCTTCTTTCACTGCAACACAACATATTTCTGCTTGAAACTATGTTGTATGACTAGTTGTCAAAATATTATTTTCACTTTCACTTTTATAGAGATTGTATATCTATATATCTATTTGTTGATTTTGGATTTTAACTTTTCATATCTATACCATCTAGAGAACAGGAATCTTGTTGAGCAGTGTAGGCTGAACTGAGAAAGTAAACGGTGTCAAAGAGAGAAAGAAACACTTAAAAGAATAATAAAGATTATTATTTATGAGCATGAGCTGTGTCCATTGTTTCCATGGGGTGACCAGCTGTGGTTCTGTTATACAGACGGACGTGGATCCTCTGTTCCGTCACACACCAGACCCCCTTTGTCGTGGCCTGCGTCATTAAAAGAGGATAGCCAGGGGACTGGCCCCTGCTGTTTGCTGTTTGGAGACCCCACACCCATCACACACACACACACACACAGCCAACACATAGCTCCAACTGCCATCTGGATGCCTCTTGTTTGGATATCAGCAATAAGTATTACAAGTTCTGCTGCTGACGTGTCAACATGTCAAAAACACAAACATAAAGAGACAATTAATCTGCACATTAGTGGGAAAGGAGCACAAGTGATCTGGATGACGACACGTGGAAATTCTCAGTTCATGGATTATAGTAGTTGAACCAAACCAGACTCCGGCTGCTCGATTAGGCCTATAGGATAATAATGGGGACTAACAAGTTATAGCAGTTATAACACCTCAGGCTGAGCTAAACATGCCACAGCTGAGACTTCAAAGGTGGGGTGGAAGCTAAAGGTGTAAAGGAAAGGAGTGTGCTGGGTTTCTAACACAAGACAAATCAAGAGCATCATTGCGAAACAAAATGTGTCACAATAATCATTTAATTTTGATTATCTTGTTTTCAAAAATCGTTGGAAGCCAAAATCATTCAATAAAGCAGCCAATCAACTACTACTACTGATTTTTCTCTAAATGTCAAACAATCCCTCAAAGAGAAGAGAGTTAATGTTTGCCCAAAAAGTCCCTATTTGTGTCTAGTGACACAGTTGCTAATGCTTCCTTCAAAGGGAATTTCTGAGGTTGTATTTTTCACATAAGAGGTCAAAAAGACATGCTTGGTGGAAAAGTTGTATAATGCCATGTTCACATTATGGGATTAGATGGTAGAGGTGGGGACGATTCCCTTGTAATATCAAGCGTTCACTTCACAGGACAACTCATTGTTTGGTTTTCAGGCACTTCCATGTTGTTAAAAGAAAGGTTTGACATTTTGAGAAATAGCTTAGCATTAAGCCTAGACTGCAGACTGGCTCAGTCCAAAGGTAACAAAAGTGGCCTACTCTCCCCTCTAAAGCTCAATAATTAACATGTTACATTACTATTGTTTAATCCGTTCAAAAACCAGCTGTCCATTTCACAGCCAATTTTTGAAGTTACCCACTCGACAAGGGATCTTTAGGAAAAATGATAACAGCAAGCAAAAACAGTGGCGGACTCAGGCAGTCGGAGGGGCAGGGGTGGAAAAATTAAAAACGGGCACCAGCTGCATGCCGGGGGGGGCACCAGCACACAGAAAGTCGTGATGCATTTATGGTGAAACAGTTCCAAAACCTGGTTAAGATTAAAATAGTTTTATTATTCAAATCAGATTTAAAGCATAATTACTACATCTCTTTAATAAAAACACACTATTAACTATTAAACCATTTAGAGTAACGTAGAAGCCAACTCATTTTGTAGCATGTAAGGCAGCCAACCACCCACTGAGTCCACCATTACTGCTGAACACTGTAAACAGGCCCATTTAAAGCAACCAAAAGGTGTATATTTCACCAATAATACTAAACTGGCCTGATCCGTCCCGATCCGAAGAAATTTTCAACTGGGACATGAGGGGTGGTGTAAACCTTTGATAAGTCGAAAAGTGCCTACCGTAATAACCATATGAAGGTAGGCTAAACTTCTGCGCATGACATGTTTGCCATGTCAGGGTAACATTAGGTGATGTGAACAAGTTTCTGGGAGGGGCAGAAACAGGGCGGCACCAAAACAAAACCAGTCTGTGGCTGATTTTTTTTCTTTAAAAATGTGAGGATTGTTGAACACCAGAAACAGAACATCAGAAATGCAAATATTGTTCCCGATACAAGATGTGGGTCCATATTGAACATTTTTTTATTACCAATCTTGTTTTTCTTCTCTTATACTTCCGGCCGGAGGCTTCACACGTGCGATGTCAAGCAAGAGAAATTTACTTTTTTGTTGCTTGACACAAAAGGAAAACTCGCACAGTTCTCATTTTCCATGACTAATCTACAATAGAAGTCTGTGTGATCTAACTAATTTACTCAGATTCAAGGGTACTTGGATACACGGAGATGATTTATCAAACAACCAAAGGAGGCCCCGCCCCCTTTATTTGTCAAGGACAACTTCAAAATAAGTGAACTGGAGAAAACCACTTATACAGGGGATTTGGTTGCAAAAAAGCTACTTTTGTAAACCACTCAGGAGGCTGATGTATAGCTGCTCTTTTATTATATGATCATTTCATTAAAGCTCAAGAAAGGATGGTTTGCACTCAAAAAACTCTCTAATAAAATTCTAATAAATAAGTTTTAGCTATTTTTTATGCATTTTCCCTACAAATCACCAGAATAATTCTTGGATGCTTAATTCTTTTCAAATAGAGCAACTGAAGTCATCTCATGAAAATTCTTGTATTTTTTTCATCGCAATATATCACAGAAATATACAGCCCTACAAATGAACCAGTACAAAGCCCAGTCATTAAGAAAATATTTTCATCAATCTATTTTTGTAAAAAGGTTAATCACACTGACAGCCACCTTTAGGGAGAGAGGCCACAAGCGGGTTCTGACTGCAAAGGGAGGACAGGCCTATTTGACTAAGTATAATATTTCAATGGCGAACCAGTCTTCATAAGCGTGTGCGTATCTGTGGGTGTGAGTGTGTGAGAGAAACCGCCTCGCTCCGCCCAGAACAATAGCCTACCCACAGCGTCAACGTAGGAAGGAGAAGTCGGTCCAGTTTCCAGCTGTCGGCGTAGTGAAAACAGCGGCGGGTTACTGCGGAACGACGACGTTTGTCCGCCGAAAAGACGAATGGATTTATTCACTCTACCGGGGTTGTTGGAGTGACGTTGAGCAGACGAAGACGGCTGGAAACAAGTGAGTTTACTCGCACTTTTTTGTGTGTTTCAGGAGTTTGCCGGAGTCGCTACATTTATATCACGGGCGACCATCTAACCGCTCAGCTTACTGACTGCATGAAAGAGTGAGACTATATTTAGGATTACCTACATATTTGTTTAAAGAACATTGCTGTGTGGTTATTATGAGCCTGCTTGTGTAGGCTACTTTCATTAGGAAGACTACTCAGAAAAGTAAACAGAACTCAAAAAGTACGACACAAAAAACCCACGGGGAAAACACGATGTTATTATCAATATTAAAGCAGTAGCCTAACATTGAAGAGACAGCATTATCCTGACCTATGGCCTGAAAAGTGAATTGATTAGCCTACTATGGATGGGAAGTTAATCAACACTTCTGATGATTGATTAATCCTTTAAAGGCATTCATTAAGCCAAAATAACAAATACTCCCTGTTTCCTTTTTCTGAAATGCATGGTTTGCTGATTATCTGTGTCATTAAAATTGCTTTGTAAATTTAAAAATAAGTTCAGTATTTTTAAATTTTGGGACAAAACAGGGAGTTTGAAGTCATCACCGTGGGCATTTTCACAATACCAGATATTTTTTTGACTAAGCAGGAAAAAATGATGAAGATCAATTTATGGTTTAAAAAACAAACAAACTAGAGAATCAAATTAGTTGCTGCCACTGTCAATGCCCACACACACACACACATTTAGTGCCAAGAGTCAATGAAACCTAGAGACACAAACGCAAACAAATGAAATGGTTGTGGCAGTAAAGGAGACTAAGGTTGATCCAATAGGTCTATTTGAAGGAGATAACAGAGAAAAAAGTCTGAACAACTCTTGTCTGCCTTTTCATTTCTGGTAGCCTACTTGGGGTTTTTTTCAAACCTGAAGAACTTTCTAAGTGTCCTATTTTCTCCTCTCCTCTTCCCCAGGCTATCCCTCCTAGTCTCTCTCTCTGATGCCCTCCAACATAGAAGTTTTTAATCATATGAGCCACATTTTCCAGATTTGCTGCACAGATGTGTGCGTCAGTTCTGTAGCCCTGCTATGTTTAGACAGAAAAGTCCAAACCACACTTTGGATGAGTAGCCCTCATCCATTCAAGGGTGCGTTTCTGTCTTGAAATGTAAATAGAAATGGGGCTAAATTATGACCAGACAGTGAACATCATAAAACAAATGACAACAAAAGATACAAATAAGCTTGTCTTTTAGAAACTAGTCAAATAAACTGATTGATTATTCATCTAACTAGAGAGTTTAAATGCCAAATTTCTAGAAGGTGATTCACTTGTTTGGTAGTGTGGCTTCGTTTTTCCACCCCAAATCTCAAACCTTATTATCTTGGATTCATATGTGGTTGCATTTATAGCTTTCTGTTCTGTACACCAGGTTGTAGTCATCATAATGATTCCATTATTTTCCTGTGTCTCTCGGATGCGGCTAATCTGTTTATTCTGCATCTAGTCCCTGCCCTGCATGGTAAGTAGCTTGTGATGCAAGTAGCCCAAAACACAACACTACGAGTGTTAAAATGATTGTGTGTATTTGTGAGTGGCTGCAAGAGAGGGTTTTAGGGAATAGTGTGCTTGGTGGTTGTGCTTTTTAGAGATCCATTTTGCACTTTCAAGTTGCTATGGTAAAGATGGAATAGATAGATCTTCTTTTTTTTTTTTTTTTTAATTGAATGATCCCAGAGAACAAACAATAGCAACTGGCCTTCCAGCACTCTGCATAAATAGCAAATCATTTCTCCACAGCATGTGTAGAGTGTGTACTTTAGGACATTTGCTCAGTGAGAAGTAGGGCTGGGCATCGAGTTCAATACTTTTTAGGCACCGACTGAACTGCCTCAATACCATCGAGTATCAAAAAAATGCCTTGTCTTTCAGTACCACAGTTCGATACCTAAAGGTTAATGCCAATGAGCCAATAAGCATGCAGCATTCTTAATGTGCCCACATCTAAAAGTGATTGTAATTGGCTGTGGTGATGTAATCACTAGCTATAGCCTGTTACGCACAGAAAAGTGGCTCGTGGATGTAAAAGACGTGGACAAAATCAAAAGTGTGGCTTGATGCAACAGCGCTCGATGCAATATTTGCAACGTAAGATAATTACAAGAGCGGCGACACGACAAACCTGGTGAAGCCTTTGACTGTGTGTGAAATAAACTTAAGAGCAGAAAGTCGCTCCATCTTTGCTGCAACAAGACAGAGCTGGTGCATCATCGTCTCAGTGCCCTGCTGCCACCGAAGCCTGCTTCAACACGCCCACCGTACGAGCAGCGTTGGGCAGCAGCGTCGCTACAAGTTGCGCCGTTACTAGTTGCAACATTTCTCAGTAGCTTGGAGGCAGCGTCGCTGTTTTCTAAATCAAATCAAAGCTCTTCTATTGACAGAGCAACGCGGTAGCTTCCACACACGCTACATTTTTCCAAATGTTTCTGAAGGATCAGTAAGTGACGCCACCGCCACACACAGACCTATCTGTGCAGCCGGTGACATCACGAACCGATATTTGGGCTGATGTCTGCGACTTTGCTGCAGTGGATTAAAGACACGCGTGGCTGAGTTTACTTTCTATTGTGATAGTTGTTGCCTGGACACCTCTTCCTCTAGTGAGGAGGAAACTTTGATATGTAGAGGTAGAAACTTGTTTCCATGAGATGAGAGATTTCTCTCTCTTTCTCTCAGGCCTGTTGCCATGAATGTTCAGGTTGCAATGTTGCCAGAGCACAAATTCACATATAAACAATAAAAAATATATAATTGATAAAAAAATGAAAAACTAAACATTATAAAAACTACCCAATACCTAGCCCTAGTGAGAAGGCACAAGCTCCATTTTTCTGCCCAAGGACACTTTGACCATCGCGCGATGTGCTTTCACCTGATGATTAAATCAAACCTGTGACCTTTTAATTTAGAGGGCATTTTCTCTACCCACTCTCATGTATTAATCTCACCTTATGCACCCCTCCTCGTTACTTTTCCAGACATTCCTAACAGTTTATGGGGATGTGGAGAGGAAGAGGGTTGAGTTATAATGGTTGGGGATGAGTAAAAATGCTTATTTACATAGTTTCTCCCTAGAACATTAATGTGTTCTCAAATCTCAAAAGATTGACTCTTGATTTGCTGAATTGCAGAAAACAGGCTGCTTCAGTTGAAGCTTTTGTTTTAAGCTTAAGGGCTAAATCCTTTCTATAGTACCACACCGTAGAGACACTTCACTTTTTAAAAAAAAACTTGACACATATAATGCAAATTCAAAGGCGTTACTTAATAAAGAATGTCGCTTTTTATAGTGAAGTACTGAGTCTTTTGCTACAAGGGCGCAGCGATTCCCTCTGATTTAAAGATCTGTCAAGGTCAGTCATTTTAGCACATCCCAAATGGGAAATCTGGAGACAGCCAGGGGAGCAGCTAATTATGGGAACCTCCTATCAGGTCTGTGCTATAACCACAATGTCATCATTCATGTTAGCGCAGAAACCTGTGCTTTCCTGAGTCCCTCATAGTAAGGTTTTACAATGCATCCATCAACTAACCAGTACTCACCCAAAGGTCGAAAATGGAAATGGTACTACTGAGGTAATGCATGCAGTTGCTGTGTGCAACTTTGACAGTCAAGAAGTATTTGCAACTACATGTGCTTACAGTTTGGTAAACCACAATGGCTCATTTCAGTTTCAAAACGTTCAATACAGCAGCATGTAACTAAGATGTATTTGGATGCACATTTGACAGCAAGGCTGAAAGTTCTCCCCTTGCTTAAAGCTTTTGTCCTGAACACGTCTTGGACATAGGGGTGTCACGAGAACCGATACTATAGTGCCAAGTCCATAACAAAGTTCTGAAAACGCATTAATACTCATTTTGCAAGGTACTGAAGGTATTGGAAGTTAGCGAAAAGTGCAGCTGCAGCAACAGCTCCACCTCGACTCACTGAATAGAAAAGAGAATGGAAACCAGGGTGATGTTAGTTTTGCGGCTGTAACCTTCAGTTCTGCGTGAAAGCGTCAATTTCTCACAGCTGGAGAGCTAATTTAGGCAGACATTGTACAGGTTTAATCATCTGAAAATCACCAAAGACGATGATGCAATTTGCAGCGCTATCAACTGAATGTTACGGACCGTCTCAGTGCAATACGATTCATTTCAATCATCAATACATTTTTGGTTTTTCAATGTAAAAATCTCAAAACACTGCCAATATAGATCACAACCACTCTTAAACATTTCACACCTGTGAGTTTGTAAAGGAAAATTTCATTAATAATTAACTATGCACAGTGCAACATTGTCATTTCGACAGTTTGCTCTGCATTTTTGAACGTTGCTCTATTTGCATATCCATTTGTCTTGTACAGCAACTACAAAGCCAACATGTGCTTGTTTACAGTGCTAAAATGGAAGGAAATAAAGTTGCTTTTAATTTTTTTAATCAACTTTTTTCAAACTTTATCGACTAGAAAATACAAAAGAATACACTTTGTTGTCCCTGAGTGGAAATTTGTCCTTGCCACAGTACTCTGTTGCTTCATAACACAAACATGTACTAAAGAAACCATCAGAAATCAACCTTAGATCAAAAGTTCTGTAGAATATGATTTGAATTATAATAATTACAATACCTACATCTGTGAATATGACTGTCATATGTCTTATAAAAGTATTATTATCGTATTATTACTCTTAAACTTAACTAAAACTTTAAAATAACATTGCATGTAAAAAGTGTTTGCTTGAGACCCTTGAAAGCACAGTATGCACGTGATCAGGATGGTACCGCCTCTGCCTCATTTTGAGCCGAGAGAAACCCATGTTTCAATGAGGCTTATTCAGAATTTCACTCTCCTTCTCTGACCCCAACCATTAATGGCTCTTCTGGCCAAAGTGTCCTATGTTTTTCACCCATAGAGGGTACAGAAATCAGGAGTTCCTACTTTTGATAGATGTCATTTTGTACACTGTGATGCCCAAACGTACTGTATCAGGTCTGTGATGAGATACTAGTTAAACCACAGAAGCCACAATACACAAAACAAAATCGGAGGTCTTTATTGACTTGTGCATTCAAATTTCATCTGACCAGTGTTGCCAGTGTTGAAATGGCAGGTTTTGTTTCTTTTTTTAAAAATCACTAATAATGTGTATAAGGAATCTAAAACCAAACATTTTAACATAAGTCAGCAGCTGCTGCTGCTATTAAAATGCCTGGCTACCACTGTTTTCCAAGATCCATTTAAACCAGCTTAGGGATATATTCCATAATGTAAAAGTCATCTTGCAGACAGCAAATGGCAAAAATTGGGAAAAAATTAACCTACACCAGTGTTGTCTATAATGGCCAACACACTCAGAGGGATTTTATATTAATGGTACCTTGCATGTATTCAGCACACTGAGCAAACTAAAGTCTCAAACAATTGTAAGTGAAGTGCATGTGCTGGCCTGGATTGACTCTGTATGTCAGCTCAGCGCAGCAAGAATATGCATCTTTACTATCCGCTTGAAGGTGTGTCTTGGAGCTACCCTACAGGAAGGTGGCACTTTACCTTATTTTGTGTGAATGCAGCAGTGAAAATGGTAAGATTTGTCCTGTCCACAGCCCTTCTGTGTGTGTGTGTGTGTGTTGTGTGTGTGTGTGTGTGTGTGTGGCTTAGCCTCATCCTCGGTCAAGTGGTGAAGACTTGACAGACCTGCAGCCGATGAAGTCCATTTGATGTTACCACAACCCGCTTGGAGGCTGTCGGGCACTCTTCACAGGATAAGTTGGAAAATTGTCAGTTTCTCTGTAACTCCTCCCCTCCTGCGCAGCCTCAGGCGGCTGTCTGACACAAAATTTCATTTCGTCATTCATACTGTCAACAGGAAGAAACTGTTTGTCCATCTAGGGAGCAAGATGAGTGTCAGGAATGGAAAAGCCCTATGCTACAGTGACACATTGATTGTGTTTGCTTTGTTCCCCAGCACACTTTAAGGGTAAAGACCCTTGGCTTTAAAGAGATCATTGTCCTGCTGCATTTTCATAAAAGGTGTGCACTGTGTATGAAAATTCCTGCACTCTTCACTCATTTTGGATGTGAACACCATTAAAGCTGGAGGTCAGCACTTAAACATCTCAGGGATTAAATTACAATTACAATGTGCTGACAGAGACTCAAAACAATGCTCTGTCATTGTATTTTATGTGCCATATTATTTCTTAGATGTCATGAGTATGCAGCTGATATGAAACTTCTTTACTCTCTCTCCTGTTTGCATTTGAAAAGACCCAGTTGTCGTGTGTTGTACTTTCCAGTACATCAGAATAAGTAGGACTAATATGTTCTTAAGCAGTAGATTAGCTTTGGGAGTAGGAACATTTGATGAGGGAGAACAGACTGTATAATACACTGAAAGAACATACTGTCACCTGCAGGACTGCAATTTTGTACAATTAGTCACAGTTAAGACGTTTGGAGGAACATAACAACCTATAACTTGACGTGTAGCTTTTAACACCAGTTTCCACGTTTTTTTGCACTTTTCTCTGCCCGCTTTGGGGATATGTTCCTGGAAATACATTTCAGAACTGTTCAGGAACTTGAAAGAAATTTATAGGCAATATTCTAATTCAAAATAGTCAACGTGGGGAGTTTTTGCCTTGTTATGCTTTTGTCACCATTAGCTGTAGATTGCACAGCTTTGGGGAGCATGGAACTAGCTTAAATGCATTTCCCAGGAACGTTTAGGTAGTATTGGTACTTTTCCACCCAGCTCGCTGGTGTTTGCTGGTTTTCTGAGTCGCCTTGATATTAAATTAAATATGTTGGGCTCCAGGTTTTGGGCCGTTAAAAGGAAACATGCCTCGTGACACCCTAAATCATTCTTCTGTTTAGTTGGAGGCTGGTGGTTTTGTCCTTCCTTTTTCTGTTAATTGTCTGGCAGAGATGCAACATTCAGTGCTTGAGCAACCGGATGTGACTGTTTGGAGAAAGACTACACTTTACACGCAAACACAAAGGGATACAACGAAGTCAGAAAGCAACTAGATAGCCAGCAATTTCACAATCACAGGGCCTTACTGAAACTTTGCAGTGCAATAATGCAACCTGTTAAGTCTTGCTGACATTGGCTACGTTCAGACTGCAGACCAAAGTGACCCAAATCTGATTTTTTTTTTTGGGGGGGGGGGGTTGGAGTTTTTTGCCCATATGTGACCCAGATCTGATCTTTTTATAACAGTGTGAAAAGGTCAGGTCACATGTAATCTGATCATTTCCAGTCCGGATCAGATCTTTTTTAAATGCGACCAGAATCTGGACACTCATGTCGGAATTGATGCAACTTTGAGCAGCTGTTCCGCCACCAGAAGGAGCCACGATGAATGAAAAAGTGCCACAAAAGCATAATTAAACACATGGCTCTCTTCGTCCTCTACCTTGCTATCATCTGCTCACAAATTTCCTTTCTTACACCTGAAATAAACCGGACCATGAGCTGTCATCTGAGTTATGTGCATGCTACTTGTCCGCACGGACACAGTAGAGAGAGAGGGAGTGAGTTGTGGGGCAGTTGCTTTGTACAGTGCTAGAAACCGTAATGAAAAGGATAGAAAGTTGACTTGTTAATTTGGGAGAAATGTGACCAGTGAGAGGACAATGAAAAACAGAAATCTCCCGTGAAAATGTCGAAGGGTTAGTCCGAAGGAGCTAACCGAGGCTAACCTCTGTGTGACATTCTGTCATTCTTCAGCGTATGCCGGTCATTTCCAGGCCGCAGACAGTTCACACTGGAGTATGATGTGAGCCACATTTAAGCAATAATGTGAACTGTCAAACAAAAACATTGGATCTGGGGAAAAAAATAAGAATTGAGCATTAAGGCCTGCAGTCTGACTGTAGCCATAATGACAAAAGTAGTAGTAGAATTAGTAGAAAGTTAAATTGTTAAACATGGTTGCCGAACAGAAATAAGCTCTTATTGCTTGTGCCAGAGAGTAGGACACGTCATGTTCTGTTAGTAGACTGAAACCTTGATTTGAAGTCCTTGTCTGCGCTCTTCCTCTCTCGCTGTCCAGTACCCTCTTCCTGCCTTCAGTTCCTGAGGATGTGTAATATACTTATGTATTTCTAAGTTCATAATCCAGAAGTCATGCCAGATGTACCCATTCTTTGATGTTTGCACAGGAACCAATCAGACTTCCTTAGCTTGTTCCTGAATGGCTCTTCATTTATAGTAATTGCAGGCTGCTTGAGGTCATGAGCTTTATTTCTAGTAAGAGTTGTACAGAAGAGGCTTTAATATTGTAAGGTTATCTAAGGCTTCAGCTTCATTAGATGTGAGTCATGGTGACTCTCTCCTTTACTTAATTACACACACACACACACACACACACACACACGAAATATTATGTCATTATTTTAATGTGATTTTTCTGGAGATTAAGTGCACTTGCAAAATGGCAAAGCTGCACATCAACACTTCAGAATCCTGTTTTGAAATGTGCAGCTCATTGTGTCATAGATAAAGAAAGGAAGTGCACCGGTTGAGGTTGGGTGTGGTCCACTCAGTGTTATGACATAAAATAGTGAAATATTGAGGTTATTGTCATGAATACCAAAGACGGGTAGAACTGACATGGTGCTAAATGTTGTGTACTGCAGAGCTGAAAAGCAAAACCCAACCTCTTTACCTGTACACATTCTCTCACTTTTACTTTCAAAATAAACTGATTTAACGCTGCTGCAAAATAAATTACCTTTCTCTGGGTTTGCTTGTAGTAAGTACAGTATATTATTTCAATGTGGTTTATCTTGGGGTGTTGTCAAATACTCCATCACTTAAACAGCTTAATGAGACTGTTGCCTTCCTCAATGCATTAGCATTATTGGCATTATCACTCATTAGGTTACTTTTTTCCACTGAAAGGCTGAACACCCACATCCACCACAACTGCAGTGAGTTTTTTTTCCCCAATGTGTGTTTAATGCATAAAATTAGTTGTAGTGATATGAGTAAGAGTAGAAGTCTGCTTTTTTACACTTGGTAGTTGCTTTATCATACCGAAAAGGACACAGTAATGCTTCTTTAACATCATAATTTGGATTTCTTAAGATTAGATTGCATTTTTACTAGTTGTGCTATTTATCAAAACGAATTTGCTTCGGTGATAATGTGCTACACGTAGCTATATGTAATATATAATATTATATAATATATAAATATGGAATAAACAAATGCAAGTTTTAGAAGAATAATAAAACAATAGAGAAAAATAACTATTTGCAGAGAAAGAACACTGGCAGATATTTATGTGCATTACTGCGGACCTGTGTTGTGCAGACGTGTTGCAATGGAAGAGAACATTGTGTAAATAAATATATGAATTTACAATGTAAAAATATAAAACAACAACGATTAATAACAAATACTGTATGTGCAGTGTGCCAGGTTTGTGCATAATATGAAATTAAGTAATATTTAGACATTTGCATTATTTAAAAGCAGGGAGTGTCAATGGGGGACCCGGGCCTTGTTAATGATTCTAGCTGCAGACGGGAAGAAGCTGTTTTTGTGGCGAGAGTTTTTGTGCTGATGGACCGCAGCCTTCTGCCAGAAGGGACAGTGAAACAATTTGGGACCAGGGTGGGTGGGATTTCCTGCTTCCTTTCCTGTCCTGGAGGCGTACAGGTCCTGAAGAGAAGGAAGATTGCAGCCAGTCGTCCCAGATGGTGGTGGAAGAGGTGAGGATGGACTCAATGATGGCAGAGCAGAAGTGCAACATCATTGACTTTGGCAGGCTGAACTTCTTCAGCTCCCACAGGAAGTACATCCTCTCCTGGGAAATGATGGTGCCCAGGAAGCGGAAGGAGTTCACAGTGGCAACTGGGGAGTCACACAGGATGATGGAGGAGGGTGGGGCTGGTCTCTTTCTGAAATCCACGGCCTTCTCCACTGTCTTCAGAGCGTTGAGCTGTTCTGGCTGCACCAAGTCACCAGATGGTCGATCTCCCACCTGTAGGCGGACTCTGTGTATGTCGCCATAACGTCTTTGCCAGCTGCTTTGCAGAAGCTGAAAGCAGTCAACCACTTTTTTCGAGACTGGTGGTTTGCTAGATGGCCACCCAGCAATTTCACAATCACAGGGCCTCACTGAAACTTTGCAGTGCAATAATGCAACCTGTTAAGTCTTGCAGATATAAAGAGAAAAAAAGTAGTAGAATTAGAAAATAAAGGTAAACTGTTAAGCATGTTGAACACATTGGTTGTGCCAGAGAGTAGGACAAGTCACTTCTGTTAGTGGCATATTTGCTAGATGTGTAAATAGGCGATTTTTTGTGAACACGTTTGCCATATGAACTTTAAAAGCTCATCTGCATATGCATGTCCAAAGGTAACTTTACCCGAAATTACAAAGCAAGTATTGAAAAGCAAGAGCAGTGACCTGGCTACCGAGGAGAATCCATAGACCTTTTACTACTATCACTTTTACTATTTTCAACAATCACTTCTACAACAACAATAGTTCGTAATAAGGCGGCACCTGATGACTGAGGGCTGCAGTTACATTGGGACATCCAGTTGTATCATTTCACATATCAAAATATGTATGCAGTGTATGTCTTTTGCTCATCAGGTCACACTGTGAGTCGTGTCAGGAGTAACCTCGGCATGTTTGTGTAATGCATTAACTGAGCATTGACACGGACATGCATACACGCAAATCTTTAAATTTAGATCATGTTGAGTGTGAGTGAACGACTCCCACCATAGAGAGAGCTGACCTTTCGCACGCTGAGTCGGAGTGACAAGTATATGTTGATAATTAAATAGCATTCATTTTGTGTGTGTGTGTGTGGGGGGGGGTATTGTCAGCTGATGCAGTGACATTATTTCACCTCTATTTTTAACTTTAAAGGCCCACTGTTTATAAGATTCGCTTTAACAAGAGAATATTAAGAGATTGACAGAAAATAACAATTCAGCAAGCTGGCCTGAGTTATTTTGGCTACAACATCCTTCAGCCAGGGGACCCAGGTTCATAAAGTTGTAATCTGTCTCTCAAGTGCTGAATGCTGCTGGTGTCACTGAGCAAGACACATCAGCTGTAGACATACTGAGTCAGTGTTAATCTTTCCAAAACCTGTTGTGGGTGTTTTGTAGTTTAACTGAAAGGGGTAAAACCACCTGAACTAGTTTTAAAAGCCAACAAAGCCCACATGTCTGTGACTAACTGTAAACATGAAGTGGAACCGTTAGCCCTTTATACTGTTGTTTACTGTTGATATTTGGTGGGAAGACTCCAGCTCAGACAGCACCTCTCTCTTTCTGTCGCAGCCCTCGGGCTATTAATGGCGTTCTCTCTTCGCACCGTGTCGCTATTAGGCCCACATTCCCTCATGCCATAACATCCTCTTCTATTCTTCTGACCTGGGTCAAGTAGTGCTCAAAATTAGCCCTTTGGTAGTTGTAATTTACAGAGGGGCAGAATGAGCTGTCTGCAACAAATTACAACACAGGGACAAGGAAAGTTTATTTACATAGCAAGATTCATACACAAAGGTTGTAGAAAGTGCTTTACACTATTCATAAAATACACAAAATAGTTCAATAATTTAAAAAAGAGAGAAATTCTAGATGTAATATACTCTTAAAAACAAAGTGTTGGTGAACCAGTATAGTAAAACGTTTCATGTTTTCCTGATTGGGATGCAGTAATCGGCTTTCGTGAATAATGATTCTGCTTTGTTTGTGTAACCAAAGATACCTTTGTATATATTCATTGGACATATTAATGCTGACAATATTTTAAGCCAATGCGTTTTTAGCGTGGTATGGGTTGCTGGTATGTGCCTTTCTATTTCTCACTGAAGATGTTAAATTCCACAGTGTAGTAATTCAAAGTAGAACATGAGTTCTACTAGTAGATCAAATAAAAAACTCCCCCTGTGGACTTGCCTCCATCATTTGTCCCTTTTTGTGCTTGTCTGATTGGTCAGATTACCCCTCTATCTTAATTCTTACGCCCTCTTTCAGTTTGAAAGAGAGACCTGATGTGGCTTCAGTGGTGGACATTTGGATTGCTGCGCTCTCTCCTAACAATATCTACTAACACACACACACACACACAGCTTGTGGGTGCCAGATGAATGTCAACCCATTTATTATTTTGTGGTACCACTCATTACTTACTATCCACGCCCAGCAGGTCAGTGTGAACAGGACCTTGTCTGAACCCTTGACCATCAGCACCCGTGCAGGGATGCATTAGTTCCCCATTCTGTTCACCCTGTACACCAATGAACACACATGCAGCACTGCTAACGACTACATGATTACGTTTTCTGACAGTGGTGTTCAACAGCTACTACACCGCCTTCATAGGTCGGGGCGTCTTTTGTAGGGGTGGGGGGAAAAATCGAGACAGCATAGTATCGTGATATTCGCCATGGCAATACTGTATCGATACACAGACGCCAAGTATCGATATTTTATTGTATAAATTGCAGATGGGAGATTTAACTTTTTAGTACTAGAATAATAAAAGCTATTGCTGTTTTAGTCCACTAGAAAACTTAACAGGACTATATAGAGGACTGAAAAAGTGATATGAACAGAGAAATTGATATTTCTAGATAAACAGATTTTGACAAAGTTTGACTTTAGGGACCTAACTGGGAGTTGGAAAAAGGTATTAAATTGTAATATCTCAATATATTTTAAATTGCAATAAAATCGAATCGCAACATAAATCGTAATAATATCATATCATATCATAGGGCCTCTGGTGATTTCCAACCCTAGTCCTTGGTGTCAGCCAGAAAGTGCTGCTCCTTTTCTGCCATGCGGTAGTTGCGAGCATCTTGCAGTATGGCATCTCAGCCTGACAACCTCAGTGTACAGCTGAAAGCCCAGATTACATGGCAGACATAGACAGCCACGAAAATCATGGAAAATCAGACAGCATCCCATACTCCACTTGATTCTTTGATGAAACAATCATCAGACTTGCTCAAAATATAACTTCAGACGTCACCCATGTTCTCAACCCAAAATATCATGATCTACCCTCAGGCAGACGTTCAGAGTTCCCCATTGCAGGCTCAACTGCTTTAAGAATGTGTTTATCTCCTTGTCCATTAAAGCCCTAAATGGCAAGTTCAGGCTTCGTGCAGACTTTCAGCGTTGGCCAATGGCTTTGGTGTTCACACTACACAACTTGCCGTCTTCTGATGGGATCTTGAAGTCGTTATGGCGTTCACACTACGGGACTGATCGGTGACAAGTAGACTAGACGCTACACTGGCAAATGGCTGCCGTACTGTTTGTTGTTCATGTCCATTTTGTTTGTTATTTATATTTTCTATATGTATTGCATTAGGGCATTTCAGCCCAGTCCTATTTTAGCCCAGTTATCCAGGCAGAGTATAAAACAGTTTCTCCAGCTGCTCACTGTCTGAACAGCTTCCTCCTTTTGAAGTTAGTAATTGAACTGTGATGTATATCTTCAAAAGAAAGTATCGTTCAGAAAGCACCATGGAACATTTTTTAATGATACCCTACACACATACTCACATTACTGAGCACTATGAGCCACTGATTGGCTTCACATGCTCTGACCAGGTAACCTCTTTCACAGTGGTTACTTGGATGAAGGTTTATTGCAGCACAGGGTGTGTGTGCTCATGGGTTAATGCCACTGGCTGAGCTCTCAAATACTGACTGGTTAGTTCACACAATACACCTGTATACTTAAGCCACCTTGCTTACAGTGTTTGTAAATGACTGGAACCTGGCTAACCGAAAAACAGGTTGTACTCATTTGTGCAGCTTCAGTAGTTGTGTGCTCAGCTGCAAACAGAAATGGCAGTTAACAGGACCTTGAATCGGAATATTATTGTCAGTGAAGAATTGCTTTGTGTACCTTATGCTTTTATCCACAGATGTTCTTAAGGCTGTGGCAGTGAGACAGCCCAGAAATAATATGAGATGTCAGGAACCCTGACACACCTTTTTATTTTTAGGTGCTGGATTTTAAAGCTGTTATCAGTAATTGGGAGTTTAATAAATCTGATAAAGATATATATATCAGCTGTCTTTTTTAACATGTGGTGATTGTGCAGTGGATAAGACACATGCCTCTGGTGAGAGAGACCCGTGTTCAATCCCCCACTGTGACACATCCACCAATGTGTCCCTGAGCAAGACACTTAATCCAGGTAATCCAGAGTACCATCTCTGACATACTTAGCAATTGTAAGGCACTTTGGATAAAAGCGTCAGCTAAATGAATAAATGTAAATCTAGGGATGGGAATCACTGGAGATGTTTTGAAACTACTCAATACTGGACTGTTTCTGTCAACTTCTTAAAAGATGTCGAGTAGTATCGAAACGTCTCTATTCAAACTAGTACTTCCTTCGATACTTCTTTTTTTAACCATATCACGGCAAAAAATTACTATTTGTGTGGTTTTGCTTGCAACCAAACACACAAGCAACAGGCCAAAAGAAAGAGAACAGCACGCCTATTTTTTCCATATGTGCCAGCATCTGGCAAGTCCATGCGCGATTTTAACAGCCCCTTCACCGTCAGCTGCGGTCTTGGGCATGTTCGTCACGGTTGCAAGTTTATCATCACAAGCTTGGCTTTCTGTTGGTTTCATTTTCTGGTATCATTTAGCACTTCTCACATCACTTGTCATGAAGAGATCACTCTGGTCCATCAGATCAATTCAATGCTTTAGTGGCGCAGCAGCTGGGAGCCTCCAGCTGCAGCTGAGGCTGCTTCAGGTGTAGTTTGTGTGATCGGCTGGATGTCAGACTTTCTTTTCCTCTGTTTGCTTATTTAGACTCTTTAGTGTAGCTTTGTGACTTCTTACTTATTTTCTTCTTCTTACTTACTTCTTTTTAGAGGAAGTTTGTGACTCACCACTAAAGGAAAAAGCACTGGCGGAGATCTTTCAATTCAGTTTATTGATCGAAAGTTAAAAAATGATTCTCCATTGTTTACTTTTAACAAACCTATCAAAAATTTAACTTAAATTTGTTTTCCACAACTCATGTTGATCACTAAACTATTTCAGTCCTTCTCTCTCATTCAAATTCAAAAATGAATCTGTTCCCAATATTTTATGTAATTTGAAAAATGGATTACATTGCTTGTCCTTAACAACAATAAAATTAATACCAATAAAGTACAATGGCCTTACAGTTGGCATTGTACGCAAGGTATTGAATGAAGTACTCTATTGGTATCAGTATCACTTGGAACTGGTTTTGGTATCATACTGGTATTGTAACACTTTAAATGATAGCCAACTCTGCATGGATCACTTACATTTTTTTCTGACCAGGATACATACAAGCGGGGCATTTTACAGTCAAAACAAACAATGTAATGATGACACTGTTTCTAAATTACCTCAAACCTAGTTTGTCATTGCTGTACTTCCGTTTCTAGCTGAAACATACACCAATAGTGATACACCTGCAGTAAGTAATATCGGCTGGTATACTACCCTAGCTCCAATAATGCGACTTTTGACATAATGATGTTGCACACTGCAACAGCAAGCAGAAGTCACAGAAGATCAGATGTAAAAGAAACCATGGTTAATATGTAAAGAATTGTAAGGAGACTGTAACCACAAAAAGGGGACAATACAACAAACTTATTTTACCACCTCAGGCAGTAGCACCAGGCTCAGTATGAGGACAACCAAAAATCCTGCTAAATGCTCTTGCAGACTACACGGCTTTCAGCGTCAGCAGATCGCTGTGCTGTTCAGGCTACATAAATTGCCAACTTGTGACGGGAGTCTTTTTTTTTATGCGTTGTTGAGTAGTTCACACATAACGACTGGCAGCCGTGGATTCAAGTCCTCAACAGCGTGAAGGATTATTTGGTCTTTTCAAACACTAACATTTAAAGTTAGGTTAAGTTATCAAAAGAAAGAGTTAGTGCTTGAAAGATCCTGTGACATTTAAATATCCTTTTCAAAATTGAGAAATGTAAGCCTTCAAAGTTTCTGAACATGTCGAACAGACTGTTAAGTCTGAGAAGTACTTTTCTTTTATAAGGAAGAAGCACAAACAGAGCGAAATCTAGAGTACACAGATCATATTTAGATTAGAGTCAGTGAGACTATAGAGACTCTTGTTGATTAACCTTTCTGATCATAACATGTTTGTTTGGTTGTTGGATAGTCAAGTCAATTCGATTCATATTGCGATACAATATCACAAAAGTTTGTACAGCATACAACATCCCCTGTCCTCAGTCCGTCAATATAAAAACCCTTTCAGCAGGAAATAAAATGACAGAAATCGCAGGAAGAGCAATAGAGGAGGGATCAATCTCCCACGACGCACAGGCATGCAATAGATGTCGTGTGTGATCTTTAAGGCAGTTTGTACATTAACGTGGCACAGTGGAAGGTGAAATGTCCTCATTTCCTGCTAACCCCTCATATCTAACAAGCAGAACCACTGGTTTAATGATTAACAAAACCCAGTCAAGTTTACAAAGGGGGGCTTTCCATATCAGTGTCTTTGGCATAAGATAAAAAATATATAGTTTAATTTATCACAGTGTTGCCAACACTTGACCCTCACAAATGTATCCACCAAAGATATTGTACAGTTATTTGTTGTTGTGTGGTGTTGATTTAAGATCCTGTTTGTTTCCCAAACCTCCTGTACTTTTATACAGTTAGTAGCACGGCCAAATATACTGGGATATTTATACTTGTTTGCAGTCATGTTTAAAATACATGCTTTACATGGGAGTGTCCCAGCACGGTGTGTACCCTGCTAATGTTTTTTCCAACTGTATTTGGCTTCAACCCTGTTTACACTGAGCATTAAAATGCATCGTGTTTTTATCTGACCACAAGTGGGCAGTTTAGAAAAATAGTTGGCTTTCCAAACAACTCGGACAAGGCGTCCAACTCTGCACTCAAATAGAGGCACCGAAAAGCATCTGCCGTCTTTATTTCACCTATATGCTCAGCTGTCAATCAGGACCTTGAATGCACCGAAGTTACCAGGCTCTAGTTGGGTTTCTGCAGGTTCTTTTTAACATCGTGTACACGAGGGATTAGAAAACGGTTTTTCACAGTCAGAATCCACTGAGAAAGGCTGATTTCAAGTGGATAAAACATGGGTCTGCTGAGGTAATCCATTCATAAATTCCCAAATATGTCTTTTACATTTTGTAGTAGAATACAATATGAAGCTGATTCAGCTCTTCCTCCTCCTGTTTTCTGTATTTCGGTTCCTGTGGACATCTGACCATCTGCTCACCTCTCTACAAAGTGTAGTGGAGTCGTGTTTTGGGAGGTTAGTTTCAGCTGAGACAAATGCGAAAAATGTCATGTGATTCTTTTCTTTTGTTCACATTTGTTGTTAGCTTTAAAAACAAGACGTGATGGAGAAACAGCTATTTAGCAAATGTTTATTAACAGAGTGGTTTTCGAAGCTCCTTACATCACTGATGTTTGTCCAGTAATTTTCTTCAGGCCAAGCTCCTAACAGCTGTTGACACACCGGTTCTTTGATATGTTTTTTTTAGGTTCAACCCTCCTACACTCCCCTCCCTGTCCCCCCTTCCTGATCTTTTTCTCCAATGGCTGCTGTTCCCCCGAGGGCAGGGCTAAGTATGGGATAAGAGAGCTGAGAGGAGACACCAAGACGACACAAGCTGAGGAGTCCCTCTAACCTGCACAGGTAAGATTGCACAATGTGCACTCGCACCATCAGAAACACCTGCAGCATATGATTAGGTGACACGTTCCTTTTTCAGAGAGTGAGTGGAAGTGACACGCAAACACAGAGGTCACATTATATTTAAAAGTTTTTTTGGGATTAATGTGAATAAAACGCTTGAGTCCATGATGGGGTATTCAAGTTTGTTCAAATACAACGTTTAAACAAACTCATTTAGATCTGTTTAATCTCAGTGATACACACAAAGAAGATGTTATATGCTGTCTCACACTCACCCCACCCACACACAGGTGAGCAATCCTCACCTGACCGAACCTTTTATCAGTTGAACACCTCAATGGTCAAACACAGTCTGGCATTGTCCAGTAGAATACTGCCCGATGTAATCAGTGTGTTACAAATCCGTGCTGATCAATGAAACTGAAAACAATCAAAGTCCATCTGGCTGCTGTTGTTGCCAGGATGTAACCTGCACTGTCCATAAATTGTAAAAATTGTTCAGCATGTTTTAAGTTTCAAACACTTGTTGTTATTATGAAATTATACTGTTTAATTGTTAGGATAATATGTCTAAAATTAACCTCAAAATGTTGTCTCCTTGCCTCCAGATACATTTTTAAGAGCAGTTTATTGGTTAGAAAAATGTATGGCATGGTTTACAAAGCTATACACAGCTTCCATATACATGGTCGGTATCAACTGTAGCTGAAGTTACAGTCAGTACATCATGCCCAGAGATTACAAATACCTGCAAGCAAGCATTGCATAAAAGAGTGTGACAAATGGCAGAGCTCTCTTATAGAAGAGCACTTTTTATTTCCATCATTAAAGTATCACACAAGGCCTGCATGAGGAGGCTGTTGCATTTGCCTACATTTGTTAAACTAAGCCACATTTTGATAGCTTTACATTCTTGATTTAAAGTATTTACAGTGTATTAATTTAATATTTGCATCATGCAGCTTTATGAGAGAGTGTATAGTTCAGATTTTTTTAACAAGTTTGTTATGTCACCACTGAACTGTCTGTGAAAGAAAAATATGATGCATTTAAAAGTCTGGTGTTGGGTACAGAGAGCAAGCACTTGTACAGGGAGATCTTAGCTCGCTCTAACAACCTTCACTTTTCCAGCCGTTGGGGAAACTACAGACTTTTATTAACAGGCACACAGTGACCTACGCTGCACATTTACTACCACACTGAAACTTGCTGCTAATATTTTCCTCCGCTAACTTTCACCGTCACGTTCTGCCGCTCTCTCTCTCTCACTCGCTCGGCCTCACAGATACACAGAAAGCTGCCGAGCGTTGAGTGTCACCATGCTCGCAGTGCCCATTGATATTAATGATTATTTCTCACACCCCTAACGAACATGTAACCTGTGTCTGCTGAATGACAGAAGCTGAGCAGATGTGGGCTTGGCTAGTACTTGGACAGGAGAGCTCCTGGGAAAACTAAATTGATGCTGGAAATGGTGTTGGTGGGGGGCAGTCTTCCGTCTGGTCCTAATAAAAGAAATCTCCCGGTGCAGTGACAGGGAGGAGATGCCGTCCTTCACGTGAAGGCAAAGGGCATTTAAAACAAGAACACTCTTCTATACCATGGCCATGGGGAATGCTCGTTTCTGATTAGCTGGCAGGTCTTTGTTAAAGTTGTTCAAATCAGGACACTAATAAGCTGCTCTAAATTCATGCTGTTTTGCAGCTTAGCCCATATTTGACTTCAGTACTGATGTTTCTACACACTAATGCTAAACTCACTAACAGTCTAATGGTTGAAATCAGAGGAGGAGCTCCTTTTTTATTTTCCTCTATCTGATCCCCTTCCTCATACATTATCATTAGCTTGCATTTACCACACACATCAAACAGTTAGTCTCCATGTAGAAAAGTCAGTACTCCGGCCAAAGATGTTCCCCGAAGCAGAGGCACCACTCTCTCCCTCTTCCTGTATTTTGACATTTATAATACAAAACATGCTGTGCGTTCCTGTGTGGAAGCGTTTTGACTCATATGTCTGTGTAAAGTGTAAACCACCCAAGCAACAACACGAAAAGATGGAGTTCACATTTAAATATTGGCGAGAAAACACTATAGGCTAATGCAGGTAGGTCTGTGTTTAATCTCAGACTACTTATGTTTAATTAGATGTCCGGAAGCTTTGGTCTTGTCAACATGTTGTTTAACTTCCTTCTTTAAAGTCCCTCCTCCCCCTTCCCCAGCCCCCTCATTTCCCAGAAGTCTCCTTGTTATATGGAGATGGCAGAGGACAGGAAAGCTTAATTATCCATGAGAAAAAGAGAGAGAGAGAGGAGGGGTCAGAAGAGAAAAAGGACATCTGTGTTTATCATTGTTAGTAATATAACACTGATATACCTTCAGGATAATGTATCATCATCCTGTGGGGATGTGACTCGCCTTTCTTTCTTCCTGTAAATATGAACAACATTTAAGACGAATGAGGAAGGAGAACAAGGGAGCGGAGGACAGAAGAAGACAGGCAGTGGAGGTGAGGTGGGGGAGGGGGTAAACAAGGGATAGAGAGGTGGAAAGAGAGCAAACAGGGGTGCAACAGTGCACAGTTGTTGCTAGGAGGCTGAGAGAGCAACATGATACAGAGGCAGGAAGGACACAGATGCAGGAAGGACACAGATGCAGGAAGGATATAGGCAAAGGAAGATAAACCTGCTCAGTTATATTTTAACTTATCAGGTAGCGTTTGCTCACCTTTTGAATTGTTTAAGTTACCAATTTAGTATCATTGTATTCCACCTTATTTAAGGATCAGACAGCAAACACTCCCATGTCCTTTTTTGTGCGTGTATCTTCCACATCTGTTGCTCTGTCATGTGGTGTTGTATCTGTACCTCTCTGTATCCTTTTCTCCTCTTTGCATCATGATTCCAATCAGTCAGGTTTTTCCAATGTCGGTGAATCAGTTGGTCTCCACAAAGTTTTCTCAATTAATCTATTAGCTGACTGAGAGAATATTACTCAACAGCTATTTTGATAATGCTTTAATCGCCATTTTTCACGAAAGAATGACAAAGGTTCCAGCTACTCAAATGGAGAATTTGCTGCTTTTTTTTATTAAATATGATAATAAATAAAATATTTTTTGGTTTTGAATTTTTGGTTGGATAAAACACTTTCAGCTCTGGGAAGATGTGATGGCTGTTGTTCACTATATTTAAAAGAATTGTAGATTAAATGATTAATTGATTAACCAAGAAAGTTCCACCAGACTGAACTGATTCAGGTATTAGATGGATTGCCATGAGATTTTCTATAGACATTTAAGTCCCCTAGTGAATGAAGCCAAATGACTTTTAAGTGAAGTTTGGCACACATACGTCTCTTTTAGGATGAATTGTAAAAACTTTCCTCTTGCTCTATAAGCACCTGCAAACCTAATAACATTTCCATCAGCATCAGCTGTACTTTGTGTTTAGTGGTAATAGGCAAATGCTAGCATGCTAACACACTAAACTGATACAATAAACATGTTAAACAATCTTATACCTGTAAACCATCAAATGAGCAATATCTCCCAGATACTGAGAGTTTTGGCTTCCAGCGCTCACCCTCTGGCCTGTTGGTTCAGCTATGCAGCAAAAGGCATTTATTAAATATTTTTATCATTATCCATTAATTGTTATTGTTATACAGAATATGTATATGTAGTCTGAAATTTATTGCCTCAGAATTCGGATTAAAAGGCATCCTGGTACCTTGTAGTTTAAGACCCTGTAGTTGCTAATATGCCCTGGTACGTTTTGTTGCATTTGATGCCTCCTCTCTCTCCCATGATTTCCTTTTATCTCTCTAATATCAGATTTCTTAATAAAGACAAAAAATGGCCAAAACATTTTATAAAAGTAATTTTAATTATTGTGGGTCATTTAAGTCATTCAGTGTTTTCTGATCATCTGCACTAGAAAAGTTTCTACCACAAGAATGACATCCCTAACTTAATGAAAGCCCGACAGTGTCAGTGTACAGATGTACAGTTGATGCGGTTGCATGGCTGGCAAGCACAAAACGGAGAAGGTAACAGGGAATAAGATCCAGAGAAGGTGCGGGGAAGAAGTCAGAATACATAAGAGAAAGGAAAGAGAGACCTGTCAAAGGGAATGTTGTCAGTGAGGAAGTGTGAGCCTGCCAAAGCAGAAACCTGAGGTAGAATCAGACTTCCTGAAAGGCTGTATTGTCTTTTCGAACCCACTTCTCCCTTGTCCTCATTTCTTTTCTTCTTTTTTTTAACTGACGCTGACCAAACAGCCATTGCTTCAACAAAGTAACCAAGATGTCTCCATCAGCAAACAAAAGACGCAGGGCAAAATGCTGCAGTTGTAGAGCAAATGACAAATAGTGATTCCAGTGATTCCAGGTCAACAACTAGCTCTGTTACAGGATAATCTTACAATGTCACGTTAGGTGAACCTTTTTTATGGTGGGTGGTCAAACTGTTTTATTGTATTTAGTTTGGACTGTTGCCTGAGCTCCCAGTTTATGCTAACTGATAACTGCCTGTCTTGTCAGTGCACACACGCCTGTGCATGAACACACGCCTGTGCATGAACACACACCTCCTGCCTGTTGCTTGCTGATTTCAAGATATCAAGATAGTTTATTTATCATTATACAACACAAGGTTGTACAAGAAAAAGAAAGTTAGTAGTCCTTTCATGCTACTTGCACAGAATACAACAGATAATTATATGAATATTATGTGGTAACTAAAACGATATACAGTTATTTATATAGATAACACATATGCAACCTGAACATTCTGCAGTGCATTTTTTCAATTTTGTCTTGGGTAAAATGTAAACAACAAGACAATAATATGGCTGTAATCTTTACGTATAAGTAATGTAAGTCTGACATTTGGGAAACAGAGTCCAACTTGACTGTGTTTGAGCACCAAGCAAGTCCACCTTCTCTCATCTTTCCGAAAGTTCGCCCCCCAAATGCTTGATCCAGGATCTTAATAAGCAGGTCTCTGTAAAGATGTGGGCATAGCAGTCTCTGATTTCCATTGCTTAGCCAACCTGAGTCTCATTTTGTCAAGGCCAGACCTTTTTAGTAGCAGTCTTAAGTCCAAGCCTGGCCCTCGTTTTGTCTCTTCTGGGCGATTACCGCACCCGCTGTGGTGCCTGGTCCAGTTCATCAGACCGGGTGGATCGTCTAAGGTCCTCTGCTCTTTAATCCAAAACCCCAGCTTCCTTTTCCAATGACTGTATATCTGCCATAGGTAGTGTGTGTTTCAGCAATAAAGCAGGAAAAATACAGATGAAAAACGAAAGTGTAGCAAAGTTTGAAGGAGCTACCGGCCGATGCATCTGAAAGAAAAGGATTTGTGATTTTGACTTGTGGTTAACAGGTTTATGGCTTGTTGGCAAACACCGCAACTTCTGAAGTGTATTTTAGAACGATGTGAAGCAGTTTGGTCGCTGAGTCTGACCTCTCTGTTCAGAGCAGCAAGCAGAAATAGAGCCTTACAGGCATCAATGAGTAACAATACTACTAATATCTCCACATGGTGGAAATGTGATTTGGATTTACAAAAATTGGGTCTCTTCTGTAGTTTCACTCTGCACCTTCAAATGAAATGCGTGGACTTATTTCAGAGTAATGGTTGAGTGTGGTTGAAATATCTTCTCCTCAGTTTTTCACCACACCAGTTCCTTCTTCACAAGAGAGAGAGGTGTTAAAACTATACTACACGCTTCACCACTCATAACTGGCCATAAAAAACGGTGAACACATTCTTGTTTTCCCAGAAATGGAAAGCACCTTACCCTTACCCTGAAAAATCAATAGACTGTCCAAGCTTTCAAAAGTCTTTAGTGCATGAAATATCTATAACAGACATGTTTTCTACAGTAGTTAATGTAATTGTAATTCATCATTGTGAATGACAGGGTTGATGTCCCAGTACATAATCACCAGACTTTGAATACAGTGTTGACACCGTCTGTCCAGTAAATAGTAAATTTTGTCCAAAACTTAAGTCCTTCCAGGTCATAATTCTCTCCTACTTGACCCGTTTACATGAACCATGTAAACAATTTGCCATTTCTTCAGTTATGAGCAATGCTGTTGTCTTTTTCGAGCTGCAGTTTCTAAACACTGTTTTCCATTTGCGTTTAGCAAATGTAATAAATTGTTGTATTTCACTCTGGCAAGCAACCAAGACACAGGCAGACGAAGAGATGCCCTGAACAGCTGGGTTAGCCGGACAGACGGAGAGAGATTCACTGCAGCAAACACATTAAGCCAACATTACTGTTGTTGCTGACTTTAAGAGGAGAGAACACCTGACTCTTGTTCCCACACTCTCACTGAGTTTTTTCCTCTTCTCGTGCCCAGTAGGATAGTCCCTCTTTATCCTCTCATCAAAGTTGTAAAAACTGACCCTGGCTTTCACCTTTGACACACGAGTGTCCCTGCTTTATATGCGAGGGCCTAAGCAACGTGCGTAGTGAGCGTATTGCACGGTCCGTCTCTGTTCCTGTCTCTAACATCTTGATTTCTTTCTCTCCTTGTGTGTCTGCGCAGGTGGTGACAGGTGCAGGACGCTCTGATGGCGCTGCAGCGGAGGAGGCTGAAGCTTGTGGTGCCATTGATGATGGTCAACCTCTTCATCTTCATCCTCATCTCCCGGCACACCGGCCAAGACAAAAACGGGAGTCACAAAGTGAAGATCCCCATCAAACCCTTCTGGACCAAACTGGTTCCCAGCTCGGCTTACTGGAACCGCCAGCAGCAGATTTTGGATCTTCAGAACAATCCAGTCCTCTTGGCTAACTACAGCGACATGCCCGATTGGCTCAACGAGACCAGTTTGACCTCTGACCCCTGCCAGCCTAACTTCAAGGCTACTACTCAGGTGAAAGACTACAACTCCCTTCCGCAACGCTTCAAGGACTTCCTGCTTTACATGCATTGCCGCTCTTACCCGATCATGGTGGACCAACCTGATATCTGTAAGGAGCCACCGTTCCTGCTTCTGGCTGTAAAATCCCTGGCACCGCACTTCGACCGCCGTCAGGCCATCCGTCAGTCCTGGGGACAGGCGGGTGTTGTAGCCAATCAAACTGTGGTCACTATCTTCCTTCTTGGTAACACCACAGCTGGGGACCACCACCCGGATCTGTCAGAGATGCTGCGCTATGAAAGCGACCGCCATAAAGACATCATACAGTGGGATTACCGGGATTCATTCTTCAACTTGACTGTCAAGGAAGTTCTGTTCCTGGAATGGATCCAGACTCGTTGCTCCGGTGCTCGCTTCATTTTCAAAGGCGACGATGACGTCTTTGTAAACACCTACCGCATCCTGGACTTCCTCAAGGGCCTCTCGGAGCCCAAAGCCAGGGACCTGTTTGTGGGTGACGTGATCACCAACGCGGGGCCACACCGGGACAAGAAGGTCAAATACTTCATCCCAGAGAGCATGTACATCGGGACGTACCTTCCATATGCAGGAGGGGGCCGGTACCTTTACTCTGGTGACATCGCTGCTCGTCTGCACAATGTGTCACAACGTGTAGCGCTCTACCCGATAGATGATGTCTACACGGGTATGTGTCTTAGGAAGCTAGGGCTGGCCCCCGAAAAGCACAAAGGCTTCAGGACCTTTAATATAGAGCCGAAGTACAGGTCAAACCCCTGCGCCTATAAGAGTTTAATGCTCGTTCACCCGAGGACCCCGCAGGAGATAATCCAGATCTGGGCCTGGCTCAACAGTCCTGACCTGAACTGCCAGTGATTGCTCCGCAGTTGGCAGTTTGGGACCGCCTGAAACGACCCCATAGATGAAGACATTTTAAGGTTGTTCCCAAAAGATTAAAGTGACAAATTTTATTTCAAACAGGGTCTTGATTTAAAAGTCGGCCTGTTTAAGTTGAGATATTATTCTAATCGTCACTTGGCGCCTCAGCTTAGAGCAATTAATGCTTTGTTACCTCTAAAGATGTGGAAAGATTAACTATTTTTCAGAATGGCCACCATAGTATTTTGACTTGATGTCTGACTTCCACAGACTAAGCTAACACTGCTTTACTGTCGAACGGGCTACATCCAAAGTCACCTTGTCTTTCTTTGCGTGCACATATTTATATCACAACTATTTATATGGCCTTTGTAATGCTTTAATACTGTGTAGGCTCCACGATGGAGTGTCTCAATGCTGTATTATATAAATAAAGAGACTAAGAACTGGCATATGTCCGCCATGGACACTTTGTCAGCTTGACACTCATGAAAACTGTAGAGTGTCTAAATATGTCAGACATAAATAAAAGAGTGAAGCTCTTGAACGTCACTCTTTAGGAACAACCAGTGGGTACCACATGCTGCAGTTTATTGCTGCTAGCTTTAAAAGTGCTTCCTAGTGAACACGTCCTAGTAATTGTTGCTGGAGGCTTAGTTTGTGCTGCTCTTCCCATCCACACACCCTATTCACTTGTGACCTGCTCTATCTCAAACCCAAGTTTCTCCTGCTAAAGACTCAGAGAAACTTGTCTTTTGTTCACAATTTGTGTTTGTTAATTTATAAACCTTGATTAATAAAATGGAAGCTATGGGTTTTAGAGCAACTAAATGATGATGTAAATGCAAAACCTTTGGATTATCATTTAGATGCTCTTAAACCCATTGCTTTCATTTTATTGATTGATAGTCTCCCATAATTTGTGCTGTGTGTCATTCCTTTTAACTAGTAATATATATATCATGTTACAACAACACTTCAAATCATTATAGAGCCTTGAAATTGAGTGTTTGGTGGAGTGAATACGCACTTTGCTTTCAGGAAACAAGAGGAATGTGAGTACAGCTCAGCAGGTCTGGGCTCGGTCTTGACATAGATGGAGAAAACGAAATGCTGTCTAATTGTGCATCAGGTTTTTGCGTTGCCAATATAAATGTAAAAAAGTGCTTTTTCAGATGCATGTTATGTCAAGCCACCAGAGTAGAGCCTTCTGTGTGAATACTCACTATAACGTGCCTCATGAGCGCCTGCTGCTGTTGTGTAGAGCTGTTGAATGCCGTTAAATGTTGCTTTACTATGATGTCGGTGAATCGGAGTCAAAGATGTTTCAAAACACAGGTGTAACGTGGTGGAGCGTCATGTATAAGCTACCTAAGCTTTCGTTACTTGACAAATTGTCTCTGCAAAGTTCACAGATCCTTTTGCGGGCTTCATTTCAGAATGTTACATATGGAGAAAATTATGTCTGATTGTCTGAACTCCCTGTTTTAGGATGATGTAGCCTCTTATAATGGTGGAATGAAAGACTTATTATTTCAATGTTACTGCTCAGCTCACTACTGTATGGCTTTAGCACAAATGTTGTATTTTACTTGCTTTATGAGAAAAGTGCCACGCCTATCTGCTTTGCATCTAAATTACACAATGTTCCTTATCAGCTGTATGTGAGACAGACACTTGAGTTTTCAGATGCACCTTTGTGCTATTATATGTCTAACAGAGTACTATAGAGGAGGAAATGCTCTTTGTTTCTCTTAAACCTCAATAGGAAAGGTCACAGGAGTGTGCCATAAGAATGTATGTGTTTTCCCAGGTTTTGAGTAAATCCACTGAGTCATTTCATTGATTTCTGTTTAGTCTTCAGTATTCATATTCAAAATCTCACCAGACCTGGTCCATGAAGTCTGTGCTGAAAATGAGTTGCTTAGATGTTGGTTTCAGTCAGATGTTTCGACTCCCCCTGGACCTGGTGGTTCTTTTCATCTGAAATAAGGGCAAATCCTCCTACGCCTCTGTTAGAGCTCCCCCTGCTGGTCAGGATGGTGATCTTTAGCTTGGAAGACGCAGAGCTTCATACAGACACTGTAGTTTCTCATTTATTTTTCACGTCTTAATTATAATTATCTCAGTTTATGACACTCCAAATTATCACTTCTAACAACATATATCTCTGAATTAATGTTTGTGGTTTCTTTTAGCCTACATTGTTGTCAGGTAGTTGGGGTCTGCCACATAGTTTAGACAATCACAGCGAGGTTCTTACAGGTTAATTCTGTAGCTTTTTCTTATGGGATAGGAACTCCACTGCACAAGAATTTTCATGTAGGATTAAACAAACACTAAAAAAAAAAGAGACAAAGTAGGAGTCAAGGACCGTTGTACAGGTTATTTCATCCTTCTGAAATATAAGTCAAGGCGTCACCTATTCTCTTCTTTTCTTTAGGTCATGTATCCTCAACATATTCACTGTGATTTCCCACTGCTCACATACCAGTAATAGGTTGCATTCTGTCCTTGCTGCACAAAGTTTGTAGCTACTTGAAATGTTTACATGCTTGGAAATGTCATCACTTATTTTTATAATTGTTACTTAGGTATGTGTGAATGCAACCTTTAGCCATCACAGTGCTTTATTTTGTAATTTTGGTTCAGTTTTTCTTTTCAAGCACCTCTTCCTGTTTCTTTCAGACACACATCTTTGTGTTTGGACAGTCAGTGTTTAACTTGTCTCAGTAGCCGTTGTGTCATTTTCTGAGTTTCTGCTGGTGTTGTTTTTCAGTGAACAACAGTAAGCCAAGAAAACATCATTGGGATATCAGACAAAATCTAATGAGAGCGAGAACAAGATATCGTGTGATAAATGCACGAGTGTTTGGCACAAACAAAAATTATGGTTCAAACACACCTAAAGTTGTCTAAGAAACAAGCATTGTGTCATCATTTTTGTGTCTTGTGTATTGAATAAACCATGATTTGGATCACATTTCATTATTTTGTTACCCAGAGATATTTTTACTGAACGTCACTCCAGAAACCCCTCGTTAACATGTATTTCACAAACCTGTCATTACCGCCCTGTACAACACCTGAGCTAGTCAGAGACAATTACCAAATATGTGCCTGATGTTTGGATGTACTGTATGTACATACAAGATTATTCTTCAACCATGTTAAGCCTGATCACTTTTTTAATACCGAGAATGACTTGATTATTTTGTGCTGTTTTTGTATATCTGTTCTATGCATTTTTGTTGTAATACAAATAAATTATGTGAATAAAGTATAAAGTAATTTGTTGCATCAGGAGTAGTTCATAAAAAAGTCATTTAACATGTAAAAAATCTGACCAGCTTTTCTTAATATACTTTTTAATAGTTTTAATTTTATTGTTAATTGTTTAATTGTCTAACAAATGCAGCTTTGAACCATCCACTCACCTCTGCTGTCCAATGTATTTTATAAGCAAAAGCCTCACACAGGTGAGGGGGTCGTTTTAAAGATAAACTTCATTTTAAAAACAACCAACTAAAATTGAAACATTATTTTGGACTAATAGGAAGAAAAGTACTGCGTTTGTACAGTTCAGCAAGTATCCGGTGAACTTGACCCTTATTGTTATTTTCCAAGTATCAAGTCACTTATTAGCTACTGAACTGGTGATTTTCCAACCTTTTTAGCTTGTGACCCTTTAGAATAAAGTTACTGCTACTTGCGATCCCACATCACAGATTATGGCCTTGTGAGAAGTTCAGCCAAAAGGAGGATTTTCCTTTTCGTATTGTTTCATTTAAAGGTATTTTTTAGAGGTAAACATGATACATTTTTTTACATGAGCAAAATCAGAAAGAAAATTCTTGTTGTCTGTGGAATTAATTACTGGGGAGGCATTGGATTGTTACTGCAACACACAGAACAGGCTAAAGATGTAATTCAGATAGAAAAGGAAAAAAATATTAGAACAAATTATATATTAAAACTATGTTGAATAAACCATTGCATGTAAACTGAGCACTAAAATCTCATTTATTTTGGCTCATGCAGTGAAAGTACCTCACCAGCAGAGGGCATCAGTGTATAAACTGCATACGTACATAGGCTGTTGATGCACAAAGGAAGAGATGCTCACAGCTGGAAAATAATTGAGTGGATTGTCTCACTGAAGTTTAATTGGCAGTAACTTTCCAAAGTCACAGTTTGATTGACAGCCCACATTACATTAGCATTGTATCATTCCCAGCTTGAAGCCATGTTGTCCAGATTCAATTTGAATTTTGCGTGTTAAACACGTTATTTAGAAAAGATTGCAATGATAACAATTCTTTCAGTTTTACTAAACATAACAGGCTGAGGAACTATTGGTTTATTAGTTTCTATTAAATAAGGACAAGACATCATCCATTCCTAAATCTATTCAGCTGTTAAAATGAAAATATGCACTCACACTTGGCCAAAGACAATGTGCACTTAGCCAGGAAATGCAGTGTAATGGAAAAAATGTGATTGTGAAGTTGTTGAAGTTGAAGAAGGACTGTGAAGTTGTGGACAGCTCTGTAAATTTTTTATTTAGTTTAAATTAAATTGTTTTATTTAGTTTGATTTAATTATTTATTTATTATTATCAGGCAACCTACCATGTCCATTGTAGTAATGTTTCTTTGATTTCCACAGGAAGGTTGTCGATCCACTCTGTTGAGATTCAGGGCCTTACTCAACATCTTAATGCTAAAGTCAGCAATGCTAATATGTTCACAGTGGCAATGCAACATAGTGGTGTTTAGCAGCAGTGATGTTTGCACAAATATGCATTCACTTGCTTAAAAGTGCATACTTTTTTGCATCGTTCCTCGTCATTGTATCGTGTGGTTCGTTCACTGCAAAAACTAAAATCTTAGTAAGATTAGTTATCTTAATTGAAGGCAAAATATATTTGTTTTTTGTCTGACAAGATATTTCTTCTTACCAGACGTCTTCACTTGTTTCAAGTTTTTTTGGCCTTAAGTAGCAAGTGAAATATTCTTGTTCTGTTGGCAGATAATTTTGCTTATTTTAAGTAATATTTCACCAATTTTAATGCTTTTTTTTCTTGCTTTTGAGAGCTCAGTTTTTGCAGTGTTTGTGTAGCCTCCTGCTGCTGTGGCACGCAACTTTCCCCCCTGGATAATTAAAGTATCCATCCATCTATCTAGCAGTCATAGAGTCAGGAGATCATCAAAGTAATTATGATATCACATCATCTTGGGACCAAGAATGTCTATACAAAATTTCATGCAGGTCCTATCTATAGTTGTTCAGATAGGCTGTTTCAGTCTGACCAAAGTGGTGGGCCGAATGAAGCTCCTGTTGATAAAGAAAAAAAGTGACACTCTTGATGTAGATGAACAGTTTGTGTGGCTTTTAACCCACTGATATCACCATGTCTTATATTATATGGTGGTTTAAAGACAACAATCCATGACGGGAAACACACAGAAGTTGTGCTTTTGTGGCAAATACATGTGCGTAAATAAGGGTGAGACTGAGCCAAAGAAGTACTTGATCGGATACAAACGGGGTGTCAGCAGCCAAGCAGCTTCTTGTCTTTTTTCTCAGTGCCCTTTCCTCTCCAGGGTGTTTTTTACCCTACACGTCTTCACCCGGGGATAAGGGACACGGTTGTCATGGCGACCGTATTCCTCAGGCGGCGGCAGTCGTCATCTGGTGCAGGTGTGGGAGAGCAAAAAGGGACATGAGGGGATATACAGTGTGTGTGTTCTCACTGCGTGCTATTATCTCATACTGATAATGAGCCAATGACCCTTTAGGAAAAGACCATTTTAAAAGACAAATGTTTTTTAGGCTTTATTTAGTCGACTTTTTTAATAACTCTGTAGAACTATTTACAAGAAACAACTAAATCATGTTACCTCAGAGCATATTTTACAGAGCACGTAGTAGACTCCAGCTGAAACCTGTGCCTTGCTCTGCTTCGCTGTACTCAAACTTCATAAGGTGACTGCATGTTTTAATCATCTCTGAGTGCCAATCATCTCATAAGCCTCACACTGAGGTGTGCACAGTAAAGCGTCCATGTCCCAGATAAAAACTGCAACCAATAACACCACCACAGATTATACAAAACATGGATCTTCACAGCTATCACAGTGACTCGAGTGGCACTGTTGTCTTTTTCTGTATTTGTAGGTCTCCGCCCTTGAAAACTGCTTCCTTTTCCTTTTACGCCACTGCAGCATCCTGTTGGCAGGGATTTATTCTTAGGAAGACTGCAACACATGTAGCATCCCAGAATTAAAACCTGCTGACACCTTTGAGCTTGTGTTTGTGTCATGTCCTGCCATGACATCCTGTTTTAACTCAGAAATACATTCAGTTACAGTGAAGCGGAAAGAAAACGTCAGTCAAACAGAGCTAACAGAAGTAATTAGGAAGTTGTTACTCTGATTCTGGCCGTGAGGTTGATACAAAATGAGCACCCCAAGGATATCCATCCATCCACTGTCAGCCGCTTATCCTGCGTACAGGGTCGCGGGGGGGCTGGAGCCTATTCCAGCTGACATTGGGCTAAAGGCGGGGTACACCCTGGACAGGTCGCCAGTCCATCGCAGGGCCACACAGAGACAGACAACCACTCACACTCACACCTAAGGACAATTTGGGAAACACCAATTAACCTAGCCTGCATGTCTTTGGATGGTGGGAGGAAGCCGGAGAACCCGGAGAGAACCCACGCAGACACGGGGAGAACATGCAAACTCCACACAGAAAGGCCGGGGCAACCGGGGTTTGAACCCACGACCTTCTTGCTTCTTGCTGGTTCATCTTACTTGCTGTATTTCATGTTTGTCGTATCAGTGAGCCACACCTTTGCTTGTGTCCCTTCATTACCATGAAGATGCAGCGCTGTAGTTTAGTCACTTCCATTGGCGGAAACACTCACTAGATCACCAAATGTGAATTAATCCACCACTGAAAATAATCCTTTCTTTCTTAAAGTAGTAGTATTAGGAATTAATGGGGTTGGGCCTGAGTGCCACAGAAATGGTGGGGAAGTTGGAAAATACTGAGAGATGGACAATTCAATAACAAACATATTCAATATCAGTAGACTCATCCTTTAAACATCACAGTAATGGCCTCTGCATGACAAATTATAAATTACAATGAGGGAGGGTTTGGGCAGGCTGCAATCCAAGTCAAGTCACACATCAGATCTCTTTTAGAGTTTCAGGAAAGGTTTTTTTGACAAAGCTACAACCACGTTCTTTCAATACTCAGGCCTGATAAATATATTTTACAGTTGTGTAACCATGCAGCATCTTTCACTGTAATTATTTATGAATTAATTTTCTGTATTCTGGGATTTAAACAGGTCAAAACAGGAGGATTTAATGCTTTTGCTTTCAAGTTTGAAGTGAGCCTCAAGTCATTTGTTTACAGCTCGGGGGCGTCTGCAGTGCTTTATGGGAGTTATCAATCAGATTCCTTGTGTGAAACTTCAGGTTGTAAATTTCACTTGGCTCCAGAGCAAAGACAATTTAGACGCCTTTTATTAATTCTCTCTGATATTGATAGCACCAGAAGCTTCTGGATGTAGAACAAACCCCACCCACCTGGCTCTGTCTGCACGGTAAAATGAACGCCGGGAATCATTTCTAACTGCTTTCTGATCCAGGTCTGGGTTAGACTGAATTGGAGAGCGTCAGCTGAGTCATTCTGACCACTGAGCTGTTTTCCACTTTCTTTTTCAGCAGAACACATTTACCTTTGGCGCCTTTTACTAATAGCCTGGAAATTAATGTTGAGCTCAGTCCAGGTACATTTGAACCTGGACTTGTCTCTCTGTTCTTGTTGAGTTATCTCTTTTGCCCTGTTGGTTTTTGTCTTAATTTGATTTTCTCATCAGTTTAAACTGTACTTATACTTGAAAATATAATTTATCTGTAAATGTGTTGCAGCTGATTGGTTAATGCAGACAACACATTAAAAACTTCATATTGTTTCATTTTAAGAGAACATTTTCATCTCACTTCATTAGCCTGAGGATTTGTGTAAAAATGAGGGATACAGGGAAGCAGTAAGATCGCAGACCAGGTGTTTGTATGTGTTGTGGGACAGTTTAGGGACAGAATTTTAGACTGCATATCTGATCAGGGACAACATTTGAGTCCAAAATCACATAATTGCAATCTTAATTTTAATGAGTTAAAGAAAAGGGAATTACAATAATTACAAAATCCTCAAAAGATTTGATTGGATAACAATCTGAAGGTGATCAAGTCTAAACAGAGGAAGGCTGACCACATCCTGCCTCAAGGATGACAACATCAGCAAGCTGCCAGGAAGCCAGGATGATAAACTGGAGTTTAAGTTCTCGGAAATTGATGGGAGCAGCGATTCTCTCTCTCTCTCTCTCTCTCTCTCTCTCTCTCTCTCTCTCTCTCTCTCTCTCGCTCACACACAAACACACACTGATGAGCTGCTCTGTACTTTGGGGTCCCAGGAGGTTTTACTTCCTCATCTGTCACCAAAATAAATGTAATCTCTTGGACTAAAGAAAAAGCACCTATCTCTTATTGTTGAACGCAAGCCACCTTTTCTCCCTCTTCTTCTCACCTACAATCTGACACACACGCACACATACATGCAAACACGGGATACATTTTTGAAGCTTTGTAGAGGCCACAGAAAGCCACTGGCAACAACTGGTGCCTGCAGATAAAAAGAAAGAAGAAAAGTTATCTTTCAACTCACTGAATCCTTCAGGCAGAATGGTTCTGTAGCACTTAGGAGTAGAAGGAAGTGGAGCAGACATTAATCACACTTCTCCTGGATCAGTCCGGCAGCACCGAAAAAATAAAAGGAGAATAAAATCACAGACAAAGGACATTTTCATGCCTGACTTTGCATACTTTGTAAAACCAAGTGTGAAATTAAATTACCAGTACAAAATATCTTTCAGTTTTGCATCTTTAAACATATATATCATACTGTATGTCACATTTAGTAGCAACGCTTTAAAGCAAAAGTTTGACATTTTGGCAATATGCTCATTTGCTTTTATTTAAGAAGCTTCCTCTGCTAGACAAACTGAGCCTCATTACTGGATTCCTATGACCAAAGGCTTTTCAAGTTGTTTTTTTTCCGAACTGGAACGAGCAAAGTGGAGGAAACAGTCAGTCACAGTGAGTGTGGAGGTTTGCTTGGTGGAGAAATGTGACATGGAGCGAGTGAGTCACCCCTCTGATCCAAATCTCCACTTTCCAGCTCAAACACCAAAATGCAGGAAATGTCTGTTTATTGTTTTAACAAAGCCACCATGCAACATGTCAACCAAAATATGTGTTTGAGATTAGTTTCTGAGATTTCCGCCATCACCTCAGTACAAAACCCATCTTCACTGTCCTTGTTAAGATGGATAATCCAAAGACTTCTCTGTTTTCATTGGATTGACTTTTGAACAAAGAAATAGCACCTGTTGACAGTAACACTGTTACATTTTTAGTCATGCTTTGGAAAAACATATAAATATATATTGTTGAACAGGCAGTTTGGTGCCCAACCCAGTGATCTACCAAGGGAATCTTGGCTGAGTGCTGATGTTCTCTACTAACTGACTACTAACTACAAAGAAGCACTAAAGTAAAGAACCATCCTGCTTGAACACAAACCCTTGAGACACAGTGTTTACCCAAATGGTCCCTGAACAACAACAGAAGCACTTTCTGCTCACAGGGCATAGAGGGAAAGAAGGGCAATTTTCTGCATCACGGTGCTGAAACTGTGTCCTGAAGGTGGAGAGAGTTATGATGGATGATCCACCTCCTGGTTTTAATGAACGTCTAGCTTCCAGCTCTTCCAGCCAATGTTTCTGAGGGAGGAAGTTGTGCTCTAATTCTCTGCATCCTTTGGGGAGAAGCGAAACGATGAGGGAAGGCAGTAAAAATGGGAGGCAATAGCGGCATAAACTGAAGCAGCAGTGAGGAAGCAGAAATGATGGAGCCTTGGAAATGTGGCATGAGAGAGACGGAGAAAGACAGAAAGGAGTCAGAGTCTGGAGAGAAAAAAAGTGAAGAAAAGGAAAAAGAGGAACAATCATTACAAGGAGACAGAGAGTGCAGGAAATACAGGAGGAGGTGAGAGGAATTGCGAGGAGGGATATGAGGTAAAGAGCAGAGCACATCTGGCTGGAGTTGTAGCCAAGGACCCACGGAAGAAAAGGGAATCAAAATGCAGAGATTGTCACTGCAGCACAGCCAACAATGTGCTTTTGACACAACTCCACCCTGCTGCTGCACACAGGAGAGGAAACTCTTTGCCCATGTTTAAACACTGCAGAAGATCGGAGTTATACTGCAAGTCAGACACGTCTCTTTCATCAATACCAAAGTTGATAGCACAAGGACTCTGTGACTATGCACACTACGATCGATGTTGTTCTCTACAGAGACAAACACAGGTGAAATGTTAAAGCGTCTGTGACCTCTAAAAGACCTCAACAGCTTGATAAAGTGCCTGGTGCAGCTGCCCCCACTCCTCCTGTCCTCTTGAATTATGGGGGCTTGAAATAGACTAAAATACCAAAATCTGCTTCATTATTCTTTTTCTGGCAAGGCTGAGGTCGGACCTCTATATGTTCGGGAATTGTCCAATTTCTTCTAAACTATAGACCAGAAATGGTTTCTATGGAAGAGGAGGAAGATTAAAGTCAGATTTCTGACTTTTAAAGTCAAATTTCTGACTTTTAACTCAGAAATGTGGGGTGTGAAATGGATAATCCAGTGAAACTGTGCTTTGACGCAACATAAATAGACACAATTCAAAGTTCAAAGACATCAAATCATATGATCATTTAGCTGCTTTCTGTTACTGTTTGGTCCAGCTTCCAGGCTCATTTGATTCCCACAGGATGTTTTCCAAACCAAAACCTTGCAGGGACAAATCTAGAAATATCAGATGGCTTTACTTGGTGAAGATGTTTTTGAGACTCTGTTGTTAAAATATTTCTTGTTGTCACTATAGTGATCATTTGTCTTCGCTCAGTGTTAAGAAACACAATCGCTGTCTGGATTGTGTTCACAGATAAAATGTTTGTGTGAACTGAAGGAACTGCTACGTTAATGTGTCAGACAGATGCTGCATTTCACGCTTCAAGTCACCGCAGACTTTCTCTGTCTTAAACCAAGTCCATGATCATCCCCTAACCTTAACCATGTGAGCGTCTAAACATAACTATAAGTTTAGCAATGCTGTATGAGTGGATGTTGTATGGCAAGAGTGGACACTGTTGGAACACAAATGAAATATGCTGTCAGTGAACATTTTCCAGATACATTGAGCGTCTTCTCATAATTTTGATAAATTGGTCAGCATTACTTTTCCTCCAAAACGCAAATTAGTAGTATATAAACATAATTTCTAGAAGAGAGGGTTGACGCAAACCGCCATCCTCCATCAGGGAGCAGCTGAAAAGACAGAGCACATAGAGATGTTTCAAGACATTTCTGCACCTGGCTGATCAGTGGTTGATTAACTAATACTGATCATCATCTCAATAGTTTGGTCCCCTTGTTGCTCATCAAAACAAAACACATTTTCCCTTTCGGGGGGTAAAGTTGAGGAAAGTTTTCATGAATTCAGATGTGAAGAGTTTGCTAGTGAATGAATGATGTTTTATTATTGTAGAATGCATATAATTACGTCCAGCCCACATGGGCTTACAAGACACGAATATACAAAAAAATTTATATACAACATAGCCAAGTCTAGAGTAAAACAATAAACAATATTAATCAAATAGAAACAAGAATTAGAAGAGGAAAAATAATAATAACAATAATACATATGTATGTAGATACATGCAGGTATGTGTTCATACACAGATGCATCCACATTTGTTCAGGTAACCACCCGCATACACGCAGCATCTTTCATTTCCTTTCTACACAGTCATAGTTATTAATGGGTTAGAAATTGATTAAACACATCAGTGAGAACTTGTTCTCACAGTGAGTACTTGTTTCATCTTAATTCATTCTCAGTCCAGCTCCCTCCATCTGTCTCTGTCTTGTTTTCTGCCAACGTGAACCCTCTCCTTCTCATTCTTTTCATCCCTTCTAACCTCTTATCTCATGCGCTCCTCTTCTTTTAAATGGAGTTCAAGTTCTTTAAACCACTTACACCATCCTCTGTTTATTTTCACCCAGAGCTTCTCTCTTCTTCTCTTTCCTCTCTTTCCCTCAGATGATCTGACATGCAGGGTGTGAGCACTGTTTGTTATACCATTGCTCTCTCAACAGCCTTCTCACTGTATCAAACCAAACAAACACAGGAAAGCGAACTGTATCTTAATCTCCCTCACTAAAAACAGATGTGGCTTTTAGTCTGTCATGAAGAAAGGTGGTGGCACAGGATCCCACGCGGAAAAACTGATTTCAAACCGTACCCTCTTCTCTTTCCTCTCCCTGCTTATCCTATTTCCGGGATCTCCGAGGATCATATTCGGCCTACCTGAGGTGTTTCCTTTCAATACTAAACACTCCACGCTGGTCCTCTGAGCTCCTCAAACAGAAGAACTGTTTGTTGAATGTGACAGTGGAGGAGGTTTGGCTTGCTCAGATCTGAATCAGGTATAAATGTGACTCATGCTGTCTGGGACAGCAAATCAGGCATTGTGGCGATTAGCGCAGGATTGTGTGGGAGTGTGGGAGTGTCATTACATGGCCCAGTTGTGTGACATTGTATTTGCTAGTTGTGGTGATTGCAGAGTACAAGTAGAAATACTAACCACAAATTCCAACTTGAAGGGACTTGAAAGAGACTACGTGGTGATTAAGGTTTTTGTACTACAGTATGTTATGGCAGGGTTGTACAGCCATAGAAAGGTCATCATGGTGGTGATCAGTATCTATTCTATCTCTATTCATCTATTCAAAGTTGATTGTGTTGCAAATTTTCACCACAGGGTCACTCCGTCTTTTTTCCAGCATTCCCTGTGGTAAGTGATCTGAGCTGTAGCTGCTCTCATTTTAACGAGTCACTCTGATTCTCTCCATAAAAAAACTGGTCTCCAGAGTGGTTGATCTGAACATGCTTGTTGTGTGTACATTAGAGCACGTGAAAAATGTAAGAAGCCAACCTTCTGTCACCTGTACATCCCCCTCCGCTGTTGAAGATAAAATACTGATTTCAAAATCTCAGCACAGAAGCACAAGAATTAAAGTTTGTAGCCTTTATGAGCTGCAGTCAAATCACTGTTTTATGCTTGTTCAGTTGTCTGACAACAGAAACATATGTAAATGAGAAAAACTAAATTTTGATTGGCTGCACGAAAACACCACCATCAGAAAAAGGATGGAGGAGGAGGAGCGATTCAGTCATTTTCTTACTGTTCACGCGTTTCAGTGCAAAAGATTTAAATATACATAATTGCTACCCTGTATTGTGCTTTCAACATACAGAGACCAAGTTACAACTAGTTCAGTCTGATTTAGCTATGGATTGGGTAGCCTGGTAACCTTGGGTGGGATAATTGGATATGAAAAATAAATATATGAATTGAAAACGTATTGAAACTTAAACTGCATCAACAGAAAATCCACAACAAAAGACATCGCCTGTCTGATTGATGGGGCATCTCTGAGAAATTAAGTAAAGAAACATATCAGATGTTTAGTAATAAATCAATATTGATATAACTTATTGCTTAAAGTGCTGTTTTTGTATAACAAAATCCAATAAGCCAAAGCCCACAACCTGTTTTTACATTCAGTGTTTTCTATTTCTGTTTATCTATTTCACTGAAGCAGCTTTGTCCAACTTTTGTGTCAGTTGTCTGTTAGTTATGCTGCGTAAACTGTTTAAAATTCACTTAGAGCAGTCTGTTTGGAGAGGTAATGAATTGAATTATTCTGACTGAGTTACCCAGGGTGCCTCTGTTTGCTGAACATAATTGTGTTGTTTTGCTGTTTGCAGCACTTCAAATGCTTGATTCTCAAAGGAACACAAGGTGAGTTGGTGAAGTCAGCAGCTCATTAATTGCCAGTTTGAAGGATTTATGTCATAATAATACTAACTGCAAACATGACAACAGAATTACACCTGCACGATGCACATGCGGGGAAGCAGAGAAGCACTTTGATGTCGCTATTTAGCCTCACTTTGGATTTCAGAGTCTCCTTGTCGAAACAGATAGAAGCCTGGAGCAATTCAGCCACCCTGAAATAATGATCCATAACAGAGTGATCATCTTTCCCAAAAAGAAGTTTCTACCATTTTTGTGATATTTTTGGCTCAAAATCTGTGGGAAGTCTGTTAAACTTTGAAGAACTAGTTTTAGCTCCCATCATTCTGTGGTAATAATGACAGAATGTTAATTATACTGTGATTTTGGATCAATACACATAATCCTTTCCATCCCTGCTGGGCTGCACAGTGTGACATGTGACTCTGTGTGAGCATTATGGTACATGAATTTTAAATAATAATAATAATAATAATAATAATAAACATTTCATCCAGATATTAAAAACTAATTTTACATAATCTTAAACTACATGCTCTTAGAACCCCGTGCCTTATCTTAAGTAAGTAGTTTAATCATGGAGCATATTTGCCAAAAACATCACTGTAGTAGCACTTTATTAACTCATACCATTTGTCCTTCTTGGGCCTGGGAACCCAGATGTAAAGTGAGTGCCACAGTGACCCAGATCCTGTGCACACAAGATAATTATCTCTTGGGAAGAAGTTATTTATCTTGTGTGCACAAGATGGTTTACTATAAATTCATATGAGTCACTAACGAGTTCAGGAGTTTTATTTTTACCCTGGGATGTCATATAATGAAATTCTTGCTGGTCTTGCACATACACATGGGAATGTGATCAGCAGGAATCATTTAATGTGCATGCAGCAGCAAATGAAGGACAACAATATCATCTTATGGGAATTTAAATAACTTGTGAGCATCATGATCTTGATTATTATCTAGTCATGACTTTAGGGGCTCTGTAGTGTTGTGTGTGCAGTGACAGATTCATTCAGAATCATAACTAGACATATTATTCTATAAACTTGAATCCAATTGGGGAAGTATTTATGCAGCTGAAATGTTTCAAAACAAGCCCCTAATCCTACCAAGCCCCTAAATCTGATCTTTGACCTCTGACCTGCAGTGGAGGAGAGAATTTCACTCCAGAGCTCGATATTATGTCAAATACTATCAATAATCTCCACGTATCTACAGCTCTAACCACAATAACTTTTGCTTTAAAACCTGCTGTTATTAGATTCCAAAATGTTTTTTTAAAAGATGTCCCATCACTGCGCCTCACAAAATCATGTACATGCAATTTTGTGGCTTCAGGACACAGAACAGGATTTAATACAGCAGAAAAGTCATAAAAGCGATAATAAAACAGGAGTGGAATGGAGGCCGTATCTCGGCTCATCTCCTAATGGCTGATGTCTGGTTCTTTATGGTGGCAGAAAACACAGAGATATGAGACATTTTACTAGCTGAGCTGCCTGGAATGACTTACATATACTGCAGACCACAGCAGAGCTGCTGTTTTCAGAGGAGAGGGAGGAGAGGGGTGTAGAAATATCTTCTCTGTGAGCTGCTGAACCCCCAACTCCCGGCACTGGATCAGTCCATGTTATTACACCTGCAAGCAATAAGTGGGCCAGCAAGATCTGCTGCACACTGGAGATCAAGTGAGGAGCATATTATGCTTCCCACTGCTGCACTGTATCTCTTTATCCTCCTCTTTTTTCTTTCTCATGCAGCTACTTTTCTCCTGGCTCGTTTCAGACTTCTGCTTTTTATTTTCAACCTCATCAAAGGAAGTTTGATGAGCATGGATTCTCTGTTTCTGGGCTGAGTGTCTCGCTCGAAAGCAGTGTGACAGTAAAGGAGACACCACACTCAGTGCTCCCCGATCCATTTTTTCTGCTTTAATTTTAGCTCTTCATTTCTCTCAAACACATAAACTCAAGCTTCATATTTGTTGCATCCTCCTTTTTCCTTTTTTCCTCTCCATTTTGTTCCCGCCATCGTTACATTTTTTCCTTTTAGTCTGTGTGGAAACGCTGCCAGGACCATTAAGTCTCCCAGCCCTCACTCCTTCCTTCAATATGTTTGGACAGCCAGGGAGAAAAACTCCTGATAATAAACTCCAGAACAAATCAATTATCCCTGTGCCAGTCTCAGTGTGTGAGAGGGGGGACCGTTCGAGCTTTCCACAGAAGCAACTTTTGAGATTTTGCAGACTGTGCATAACAGAAGTACAGCAGTGTTTCGCTGCGTTAGCGAGTCATCCAGGTGTTGTGAAATATCTTCTGAAAGTTTGTTTATTATCAGCAATCATCAGCACAACTGCTGAATCATCACATCTTTAAACCCAGAAATTTAAGCTTTGTTTTACAGGTTCAAGTGTGTTTCAGTAATGATGTCTTATATAACAACAATAACCTGTTCACATGTAATGACTAAAACAGCTCGATTGGTTGATCGACAAATCAGCAACTATTTTGATAATAGATTCATTGATTCAACAGTTTTCAAGCTAAAATGCAAAACATTATAGTTATCAATTGTAAAGTTTTGCTGCTTTTCTTCTTTTTGTCTTATGAAATACATAACTTCTTGTAATCTTTTGGTTATGGACTATGTGTTTGATAAAACAAGATATTTGAACACTTCACTTTGAACTTTAGGAATTTCTTAAACATTTTTTCTGACAATTTGTTGATCAAACCAAACGGTTAATTTATAAATCAAGATTTGGCACCTTGTTCAATAATGTTTTAAAGCCAGCACAGTTTCATCAGCATGCCAGTGAACTTTTACTAAACCTTTCACTTTGTTAGGTTATACTTTTATAACAATGATTAAAAAAAGATACACTGTACCTACTAAAAGCACTACTATTCATCTACATATCTACATATCTTTTATAAATGTTGGTTTGACAAATTGTTGTTCATGCTAATGTGAGATGCCATAAATACACAACTACATATGTGGTCATGTGAATGTCTGTTTTGTCACTCATTATTCTTCCTTTATTTTGTTAAGTTTGTTATAGCCACCTTATAGACCATGTTGAGTCTGTTCCTGTGTGGCAGGTCACGTCGTTTTTTAAAGCAGAAAATACAATGACATTTTATGGCAGAAAAACTTGACATATTTACAATTATCTTGCATTAACATCAGCTATTAGGGGCTAATCTGAAGATGCATCCACATGTATAGACTTTGGTTGACACTACATGGCTTTCATCCATCCATCCATCCATCCATCCATCTTCATGCGCTTATCCGGGGTCGGGTCACGGGGGCAGCAGGGGACCCCAAACTTCCCTTTCCCGAGCCACATTAACCAGCTCTGACTGGGGGATCCCGAGGCGTTCCCAGGCCAGTGTAGAGATATAATCTCTCCACCTTGTCCTGGGTCTTCCCCGAGGCCTCCTCCCAGCTGGACGTGCCTGGAACACCGTCCTAGGGAGGCGTCCAGGAGGCATCCTTACCAGATGCCCAAACCACCTCAACTGGCTCCTTTCAACGCAAAGGAGCAGCGACTCTACTCTGAGCTCCTCGCGGATGGCCGAACTTCTCACCCTATCTCTAAGGGAGACACCAGCCACCCGCCTGAGGAAACGCATTTCGGCCGCTTGTACCCGCGATCTTGTTCTTTGGTCATGACCCAGCTTTCATGACCATGGTGAGGGTAGGAACGAAAATTGACCGGTAGATTGAGAGAGCTTTGCCTTACGGCTCAGCTCTCTTTTCGTCACGACGGTACGGTAAAGCGAGTGCAATACCGCCCCCGCTGCTCCGATTCTCCGGCCGATCTCCTGCTCCAGTCTCCCCTCACTCGTGAACAAGACCTCGAGCTACTTGAACTCCTTCACTTGAGGTGAGGACTCATTCCCTACCTGGAGTTGACACTCCACCGGTTTCCTGCTGAGAACCATGGCCACAGATTTAGAGGTGCTAATCCTCATCCCAGCCGCTTTGCACTCTGCTGCAAACCGATCCAGTGAGAGCTGAAGGCTACGGGGCAATGATGCCATCAGGACCACATCATCCGCAAAAAGCAGTGACAAGATCCCAAGCCCACCGAACCGCAGCCCCTCCTCGCCATGGCTACGCCTCGATATCCTGTCCATGAACATCACAAACAGGATTGGTGACAAAGTGCAGCCCTGGCGAAGGCCGACCCCCACCTGGAAAGAGTCCAACTTACTGCAGACTACTCGGACACAGCTCTCGCTTTGGATGTACAAGGATTGGATAGCCCTGAGAAGGTACCCTCACCCCATACTCCCGCAGCACCTCCCAAAGTATCTCCCAGAGGACCCGGTCATATGCCTTCTCCAGATCTACAAAGCACATGTAGACTGGATGGGCATACTCCCAAGTCCACTTCAGGATCCTTGTGAGAGTAAAGAGCTGGTCAGTTGTTCCACGACCGGGATGAAAACCTCATTGTTCCTCTTCGATCTGAGGTTCGACAATCCACATGTATAGACTTTGGTTGACACTACATGGCTTTCAGTGCTTGTCAATGGCTTTTCGTGTTGAAAAACTGACTGAGAACAAATTCTTCTGTTGAACGAGGATGACTCACATGATTTCATATACCAGTACCTGGGAGCCTTTGATAGTAATTATTTTGGGAGGGGACAGTGTGTGATTCAATAGGAAGTGTTACCTGGCTGACTTCCATGATTTCTGCAGAAATTTGGTTGATCTGAATTAGCCTGTTTCTAGTGAAGAGGCCACTCCTCTAAAGAAAGGCTCAACACTTGGAGTCAGCAGTATTCATTCAATTATCCTCTTGTGCTCATTCATCATTTAGCTCTGACAGTGTGTTGTGAGAGTTTGCTGCAGCAGCTTGCTGACACAAAAGTCAAGTGCTGCCAGAGGTGAAACAGATTTTTCGCTAAAGACCCCATGAGAGTCTCCGCAGTTCAAAACAAAGTAACAGAGGTGAGAAACACATGAATCAGATGTCGGTTGTGTTTATGTATCGCTTGGATGTCAGGCTCGGAGCAGGTAGCTGTGAATTCCCTTTTCTCATGTTGAATCGAGCTGAATATCAGACTCTTATTTAATGTTTCTTCTCCCCCCGGCTGGTTTGTCAGAGAAAAATATGCAGAGGAAGATAACTTAAATTTTCTCCCACGTTGTTAACAAGGAGATAAAGAGCAGTTTCTGTCCTGTAGAGTATTATTTGCAAAGCATTATTCTAGGAGACAGTGATTTATACTGTTTAGCTGAGGGAGTAGGGAAACAAATTGTGTTTGAGCTGCAATAACAAATCAAATCAAAGCAAAAAGATGTGAACCAACAGATCTAAACAAATCCCCTGTTCCCTCATTTCACAACAGCCATGAAACATGTCAGCTTCAGTTGCTGCAGCGTCTTTTTAAGGTCATAAGTTCACTATGAAAAATGTATCTGACAGTTTCATTTCATTGTATTCACATTTTCCTCATGACACATCCCACTGATACTTTCCATCTAAATATGATGATGTACAAATAACAATTTGACACATGCTGTGCAAATATATTGCAATTTAGGTTTAGTTCACTTTTACACACTTTTGGACACTATTACTGAATGTAGCGCTACCACATGCCACAAAAGAACCATTATTAGTGACGAATGACCTGTGTTGCAGCTTACTTCATTATGGTGTCCATTTTCCTTTGCACACTTTACATGCACTCAACATCCAACTTTAAATTCATCAAAATTATAGTATGAACAGCTTTTTTATCATTATTTTGATGACATGGGGCTATAGTAGTTTTTCAATAATTTCCTTTTTCAATAAATCATTTTATTCCTTCCTATTTGTCAATGTCACCATAAAATCCATCCATCCATCGTCAACCGCTTATCCTGCGTACAGGGTCGCGGGGGGCTGGAGGCTATCCCAGCTGACATTGGGCGAAAGGCAGGGTACACCCTGGACAGGTCGCCAGTCCATCGCAGGGCAACACCATAAAATGAAAATCCCAAAACAACACAGACTCCAACCAAACTCCACATAAGGATTTTTTCCATGCTGGTTACAGCTCTGACATCTTTCATGAAATCCATATAGGCTCACTAAAGCTTTATCAATAGAGAATTGTTTACGTTGTGGCGTTTTGTATTTCCTGTCTTATTTAGATAAATCCTTCTTCATTTGTTTACTTCATGTCCTGTCCTTGTGTTGATTGTTGGCTCCATCCTTACTGTTTCCACCTGTGTCTTGGTAAACATCTCCCTCTTTGTTTATTTAATCAGTGTTTTCCCGTTGTCTGTTGTCTGTTGTCTGTTCGTTTTTTGTCAAGTGTTTCTATCTATCTCCTGTGCCTGTGTTTTTGGATTTTGGACTCTGCACATTGGGTTATTGACTGCACCAGTTTGGATTTGTTTGCTTTGTTTTGGACTGTGGCCTGCCTCTATGTCACGTAAGCCCGTTCACTTTTGAGTTTTCTAAATAAACTTTATAAACTGCATCTGTTCTGCCTGTGTGTTCTGCACTTGGGTCCAAATCCTTTTATTCCTGTGTCTGTGCTCGCCAAATTGTGACAAAATTATTCATACAGTAACAAGATTACACTGCCTTTGTGAAGCAGTACAGTACTTAAGCACAGTAGTGCTTTGAGCTAAATGTTAAAATCAACATCATGCTCACAATGACAATGCTAACATCCTGATAATATTTTACCATGTTCTTCATCTTAGATTAGCATCTTTGCTTGCTACATTTATCTAACTACACTGAAAAAAAACTTTTTTTGCCCACATTCCAAAATATTAAACAACTTGAACATTTGACCTGACGGTGCAGAAAGTTAATACAATTCATCCTGACAAAGACATGAATATGTATGCCACATGTAATTAACATCCAATAGTTGTCTAGAGATTTCACTCAAATCCACAAATGTCAACCTCATGGTGACATTAAAAAAATCAAGGGATCACCAAAGTCACTAGTATTCTGATTTTTATAAAATTGAAAAGCAATCTATCCAATTGTTGTTGAGATATTTCAATCTGTGGTGACTGACAGACTGACCGACATTGCCGTCCCTAGAGCTACATTGCTAGCTTCCCTAAAAAAACATTGACAGTGATCACCGAACAGCACAGTCCTGCATCCTGAACATGTGCCTCAAATACTAGAGTAGATCAGCTCCTGTTCAACAAGAAGCAAACCCAATAAGGAACACCAAAGAGAAGCAAAGGCTGTATTGATTTCAGCATATTAAACAAGCCCTGTGGTGTTGATGAATTACTTACCGCACTGAACCTCTTAATGACTTCATCCAGCCACCCTGCTGCTAATTAACAAGCTATTTAAAAAGGCGGGAGGAAATGTCTAATCTAGCTTGGTGGTGGTGGAGCTCACAAGGAAGTCATTCTCCACTCAACCCGCCTGACTGGGTTCCCATAAATCCCCAAGACAGCCATCCAGGGACTAATTTAGCCTTTGTTCAAGTTGTGTGAATGGAAGTTGAGAGCTCTTGGGAGAGTAACTGGAGAGTGACTTGTCTGCTGGACTGTCACTGTTCATTCAGTGAGCTGATACTGGCTGACGCTTGTTCGCAAATGATCTCGCAGCAGTGTGCTGATCTTGTGACATCTCTCTGGCTTGTTCCCTTTCTGTCTCTTTCTTCTTTTTGAACCGGGGGAGGTTAACAGGCCATGCATGTTCTTTTCCTCCATCATACTGCTGTGCATCTACACATTTGCATTTATATTTTTAGTTATTTCTCCCTCCTTCTCTTACATCATTCCCAGAGGAATGTGGATGCCTCCATCTGTGGCTGGTTTATAATTCTTTAGCCTGAATATTGAGAACAACGTGAACACAGCAATCCAAATTATCTCAGTATACAGCTTAAATGTATATCTTCAAGCTAGATAAAACATGTTTTACCCTGTTTGAATCTACAAGTTTATTCCTTTTCTTACTTTGTGCCTCTGCATTGAATATCCTGATTAATTTAAATGAAAACAAATGCATGACTGTCATATGCTTTAAACTTTTTAAAAGACTCACTGCGCAAAATGTGTTGCCACTTATTGGATTTTTGTCAGTTGTAGTTTAGGAGAAAAATAAGCACCTTGAATCATTCAAAAAATTCAGATCCACTGCACTCAGCAGATGATGGGATTTCAAACCATGACAGCTTGAGTAAACATTTATTTTGTAATCATTGTGAAGCAATACTGGACACTGTATATCTGCACCGCTCTTGCAGTCAGCATAAAATGGGAATGTGATGTATAGGCTTCCACTATCAGCAGCTAGCAGGCCATAGGTAATCAGCACCATGTTTCTCCTGAGGAAAAGTGATTCTTCAAACTAGGGATCATTGCGCAGTTTGTGCATAGTCCAGGCTCTTCCTGATTGAATGTGGGTTTAATTTCACACAGACGTGGATCTGATAGCTGCCCAGATGAGTGTAAATGGGTAATTTGCTCTCCCTGAAAAGCCATCGCTCGTCAGAGGCAAAAAAGATTAATTTAATTCTAATGTCAGAGTGATATAGCAGATCAAGGTGCTTTAACCGCAGTGGTGTGACATTACCACAAAGACTTTTGTGACCGAGTGTAATGTGTCCATAAGCTGCAGTAGAGGCATTGTCTAAACATTTTAATAGACATTCTTCACCTACGTTCCTCTGATCCACTTTTACACTGTTAAATATTCATTTCAGATGTTCTATTCATAGAGTTACTTAGTGATCAAGTGGTTTGTAATAATTTACATTTTGTTGTACTCTTTTTTTCTTACACCTGACTTGTCTAACTCTACTTGAGTTGAGAAATTACCCTTGTTTCCCAGAACGCATTTTTGGCAGCCCCTGTAGAGCAGGTGTGAGCTTGTTACTTTCAGTAAACGGTGGGTGTATTGGCATATTTTCATGATTGCACCTGTGTCCCTTACTCAAATGTCTTGAGGTTGCATTGCATTCTGGTCTGTCATTGATGAAGAAATTCATCTCTCTGAAGAAGTTCATCTTTGATGGATCTTTGTGTGATTTAACATTTATGAGTGTATTAGAAATTGCTCCTCTAGAAAAAAAAACTTAGCTCTTTGATTCTGAGAGACTGACACCAAAAACTCTGATGTTTATCATTGATATTTTGGCTTTCTGTATACCAGCACCACCAAAGACTAAATTGGACCCCGAAATTCAGAGTACATTGCTAACCTTTCTTCAACATTGCTAGTGTTAGTTTTTTTTGTTTTCAGTACCAACAATATATATTATTTTAGCAGGTCTTAACTGGATTTAGGCCCAACCTAAAAAAGTATTCTTGGTCTTACATTAAACTGCAATGGACTGGCGACCTGTCCAGGGTGTACCCCCGCTTCGCTGCAATGTCAGCTGGGATAGGCTCCAGCCCCCCCGCGACCCTGTATGCAGGATAAGTGGTTGACGATGGATGGATGGATTTATGGATGGATGGATGGATGGATGGATGGATGGATGGATGGATGGATGGATGGATGGATGGATGGATGGATGGATGGATGGATGGATGGATGGATGGATGGATGGATGGATGGATGGATGGAGAACCTGAAACTATCAAATATTTGGAATTTTTGGTAGAAACTTACTTAAATCATTAAAGCTAGGATAGGCAATTTATTTCAGGAGCTTGATTTTGTTGAAATGAAATGAAATCAAATTCTCCTGACAGCAATCAATACATCAAATGCTCATTCACAAAAATGAAAAAAATCTGGTATCTGTGGCAGTTGCAGGACTGTAATAAGGCCCACCTGCCTGTGTACCTACCTACCTTTACGCACCCTGTCCGTGCACTCACTGCACATGAACATGTGTTTTGGGGGAGTGGATTAGGAGGGAGGCCTGAAGGGACGGGTGCTTGGATACTTTCAAAATCTAGCTGTCTCTTGCCAGTTCTCTAACGTTGTCTACCCCAGCTTTCAGCGATTTTCAAAATAGTTGTTGTTTGATTTTCAATCAATCGACTAATCAAATGACTGACCAATCATTGCAGCTCTAATTAAAATCAACTTTAAATCAAAAAATATGGATGGGCAACAGATCATAAAAGGCCAACCTGGCAAGCAGGTAATGGAAGAGTTGAGGAAACAGCTGCTGTGACTAAATTTGCATACTGAAATTTGGATCCAAATCACATATAAATCAAATCCATATTTAACCCAGTTGGGGCTTTGATGGCGGCGCCCCAAGAGGAAATTACCACACCCTTTATCCATCTGTAAATCCACTCATCCACTCGGAAACACAGAGGCATCCTGTAACTGAGCAGAGAGCAACAGATACCACCAAACACTCTGCCATGAGTCAGGATGGTACAGATCAAAGCAGAAGATGCTTATCTGGCACAACAAGCATGGCACTCACATTTCCACAGGGAGACAAACACAAATAGGAATCTGTGGAAGGAGGAAAATATGATATGATGACTTGGTAAAGTTAGATGGTTGTTTTTGCATTTGCCTTGTTGATAGATAATATAGCTTTCTGGAGTATTTTTATCATAAGTCCTAATACTAGACTGCTCTCTGTTTCAAAATACATATAGGCATCATGTCCTTGAGTCAGTAGGTATGAAAGGATAAGGCTAGAGTTAATCTAGATTTTTGTTATTGTCAACAAATCCCAACAACCACACCAAAACTTAGAGTGTGTTACTGTCAATACTTTCCCCTACTACACTTTCGTCTAAAAAAACAGCAGGGCACTGTATGTTTTATCAAACGTTAACAGGAGTAAAATGCTTATTTTGGTGGAATATTTTCAACTGAGGATGAAAAAAATTTTGGTTCTACAGTGCCCATGGTCATCCTATAGTAGGAACATGTCACCCAGTGTGGCTCACTGATGGGAATGTAATTGTTTATAGAAAACAATGAAGCTCTATGGCACAGAGGAAGATATGTCAGGGTTTGGTCTCACAGATGATCAATTAGTTTAAGTTAAAAAAAGACTCACCAGACCTCCAAGTATTTATTTGGTTTGCTACCCTGATTAAAGAGTGCGTTTGTCACATCACAAGAGAACTGCGAGTAAAAGGCTTTTTGTGTTCATCCCACAACATTGTCAGTGGGGATAGTTTTGGCTATCTGTGTTCCACTGAAGTGGTTCAGACTCACTTGGCTTATATCTAAAGGACTCTGTTTTGTTAACAGGTCTTTTCAAGTGGTCTAACACCAAACGCCAGAGTCTCTGTGCTTGAAGAGCTGGCTTAGATCCTGGAGGACATGCTTTTGTTGGCTCTCCACAGAGAGAAAAAGAGAGAGAAAAAAATTTAGGTGTGAAACTCCCGCTCTCCCTACGCAGTGAGTTGGAGACAATATCACAATCGATATAAAGCCCACACTAAGAACCAATGTGTTATTACTGATAAATTCCATCTGTGCAATAGGCCTTCAAAGGCAAAGCTGCAGTGTGCTTTGTAGTATATGGGAAATAAAAAGCATTTTGTGTTGAGAAGTTTAGTAGCAGGAGCATTGGCTCTCATCACATGGATTGGGACCTCTAGGGAGTAATGAGAGAATTTATGCAACCAGACAAAACTTGCAAAGCAAACGCAAATAAAGAGTCAAGCAGCAGAGATAACCTGTTTTATCTCCAATAAATCAGCTAATCATTAATTGTGTTCCCGGGTTCTTTGCACAGGGTTCACTCACTGCTGACATTGTGGATGTCTCGTTTAATTTTGTCTGAATGGAGAATTGACAGTATCTAGAAACATAATATATTTTGGGCGAATAGGGAAAATCTCAGTTGGTGGGATGGCGCTCTTCTCTGTTGCAGCCCTACTTTGTTTTTAGGCTGAGAAGAATTAATTTGAACATGAAACGATTCCCTTGTGTAGCATTAAAGTTGTTATAGTTATTATGGGATTATGAGTATCTGCCTTCTCTGCCCCCCCCCCCATAATTAAGCCTTTAAAGCAGCATAAAAATGGAAAACAAAAATGATCATTTAGCAACAGGGGATGCAAATTATCACTTCTCTCTTTTCATGAAGTAGGCACAAAAAAGGAAGGAGGTGTCTGGAGTTGGGAGGGTTACGCTTAGAGGACTCCACTTGACCTTTGCTACTTTCTCACTGTCCTTTTATAATTCACTCTTTCTTTCACGCAGAAACACACTGGCAGGCCGTCCTCCTCCTATGTTATGTATGAATTGAGGCCTTTGCAGACATGCAGGCAGACGCACATAGTGTCCATTTAGCACCGGGTCATTTGTCACATCAAAGCATTCCTTGATGCATGGAGGGGGGCTCCCTGTGATCTGTCAGAGTATAATTTAAACAGGCGATACAGAGCAGCAGGATCAGCAGGCCCCCTGCTGTCAAATCGGCTCTGACTCTAAACCCCGAAATGTTCTCAGTTAACAAATACACGTCTGAATGAAAGCTGATCTGAAATACTGCTTTGTGTGAAAGACAGACATGAAGAGTTTGATCTCACAATCCCCAATCTGTAATTTATCTATGACACATTTTAGTAAGACATTACTCCTGCAACCTGATTTGGAGGTGCGTATTTTCCCAATTACGTGAAACTGTAAATATTTTATATATATGTTATAATATTACAATATTTAATCATTTATACATTTATTTGTATTATTATTATTACTATTATTATTATTATAAAGTAATATAATCAGAAATTTTACTGTTTTGAAATGTCTAAAAGTGACCAGTAACTTCTATGGAAATTCCTGTTGCGTTATTTAAGTTAAGTATTTTTTTTTTGACATCAGAGCTAAAAATAAATAAATAAATTCAAATCCTTTCCTGTGATTTTTAAGCCGACCCAAATTCAGAAAAAATCCAAACCACAAAGCTGATTTTTCATTGTTCAGTGAGGGGCAGTTATTTTGAGCTGAAAATTGTGGGTTCACTAAAAGAGCAGATATGGTTCTCTGGTGAATGTTTATAACTATCAAAAGTGCTCAATATAAACACTGGCACTGAATTATATTCTGATTATTTGAATTTCACTTGGTTTTTACATTATATAAATATAAAAAAATCAGAGAAAACATTTATCCACCCTCTCTCTTGCAATATATACCCCGAGGCAACATATAAACGGATAAGACATCAATTTCCTGTTATTACGGCCATATCTTTTTTGAGATTAAATTAATCTGCCTCATATTGTCTTTCCCTCTCCAGTGCTCGCCTCCTTCCTGCTTCCTCCCCTGCCATGCATTTACAAGCCTGCGGTTACAACAAGGGAGTGTGAAAGGTGTGTGTGTGAGTGTGTAGAGAAGGAGGGTATTGATTTCTGATGAATGGTAGGTGTTTTATTTCCTCTCGACATGTGAAAAAGACCCCCAGGCATGCAGGGCTACAAGGTTAACACTCACTTATTAATGTGACAGGGTGAGGAAATGGAAGTCTCATCCTCATTAGCACATATGGTAAACAAGAGAGATGAATAAAGCCCAACTTTCATACAAGTAATACTGTATTGACACTGGTTGTTAATAGCCTGTTTCCCATCTTTGCTGAGCAAGAGTTTTGAGTAAAGGGAATTAAAGACCTGAAGCAAATAAAAGCCTGGGCTATTTATTGAAGTTTTACAGTATGTGTGCTACATATAGATATTTGAATCACAGTTGGCTGGTGAATGTGGAGTCTTTATAGCAGCAGCAATCAATTCAAGTAGCCTAATGCCAGAAAATATCTGATCTACACTCAAAGCCAAGGATTAAATGTCTCTGGTGAATGTTGGATTTGACCAGTGTGATAATAACAACAACCACCCAGAAATGCCTCATAAATCAGTAAACAATCTGTAAAAAGCACAAGGATCCCACCAATGACTGATGCCCGGGGGCGTTTCTCCAGTCTTCAGTCATCCAGGCGGCATCAGGCGAAATGATGAAGAGGCGAAGCTGCGTCAAGTTAGCCGGATTCAAAGAGGAAGTATAACGATTAGCCATCAAAATAAAACCAATCGTCGCATTACAGAAAGGACAGATGAACACGTTTCGAATCAGCATAAATAATAAGAATAAAATAAATAAGGGTAATTAGATCTACAATAAATGAATGGTAAGTAGCACACGCGTTTACGGTATTAATAGCTAATTTCGTCCACCTATTCTGAAAGGATTTAATTTTAAAAAACCCTGATCAGGAATCTTTTTTAAATGTCGGTGAACTTTACGCACTTCGGAAGAGCAGAGCGGTCAAACTATCAGTAACAATTGAGACTACTTTGTAGTGGGAATTCCTGCCTGGTGTTTGGGAATACTTTTATTTAAATTACTTTGGGGACAAGCTGGAATAAATGTCGTTTCTGAGTGACTCCTGAGTCCCGGAGTTTGCGCTTACCTGTGGAGCAAATGTGTCAAGAGGCAAAAGCAACGGTTTCCGCTCGTGCTGTGTTGTGATGGCTAGCCGCGGTCGCTACTCGCTAGCAGGGTAGCTAGCTGCTGTATATGCCTGGTCGTTGCTGCAAAGAAGGCGATAATTAGCTCGCAAGCGGGCTACGCTCACTCGTCTGCTAGTTTGTTGTAGACTGTTCGCCATCTCTTAAGATTGCTGACAAGGCCGCTTAACGGATAATGCGTTGGATATTACAGTAAGGTGAGTGTCATACAGGCACAGTTAACCTAGTTTCACATGTTAAGTCGATAGCCTAGCAGCTGAATCTTTCCGGTTAGCGGAACGGAACGGCTCAGACTATTCCCTGGATTTAGAGTCTTTCCACCAAATATTCCATGTTTATAAAATGTTTATGTAAGTCTCCGTTTCGGGTGGTGTCTCTCGGTGCAGGTGTTGTAGCCTGGAAGGTTAACGCCATTTGGTTTAATGTAATGTCACTGCCTCTCCGGCACTGTTTCAATACGTGTAAATTCATATTTTATTGTCAAATATCCTAAGTTAGCTTGCCACACCAGTAAATATCCACCCCGCAACGCCGTGCTGGCAGCTGAGGTGCTGGTCCTGGAGTCCTCAACACATTCTTACACATTAACAAAGTGTGTTGTCGATTTACATAAACCGGGTTGTTTTTACATTGCTACAGCTGATGGTGAGGACAAAGCATCCCTGTATCTGGGACCTTTAATGTTTAGTGGAGTTAACGTTAGTTGGCGTTTAACATTAGAAATAAACGAGGCTACTCCGGAATGCCGGTTTGCTCTACTGACTGTGTCCTTTTTCTTTGTTTTGCAGGAAAATCACCAGATGGAAATATGTTTATTCACAGTGGATTAACGTTACTCATCATGCCTTTCGAAATTATGGAGTAATATTTTTTTTCACAACATCATGCGCGCCTTCAGATCAGACCTCCACCACAGCTGCAGAGATTCCTTACATTTGGATTTATCAAGCGGTTTTTAAAGACCAGCAGCCACGACTTTTTTTCTTCCAATGTGCTTCCGATAAAATATTAACTATGTATCTACGCGGACTGGATATGCTCCTATACCTATAAACATTAGCGTGATTATTCGTACAAGGGAAGCCCAAAGAAGGAGGTCCAGGGCGGGATAGGTACACAGAAACTGCCCGTTCCCAAAGAAACATGGCCTCGGTTTGGAAGAGACTGCAGCGTGTGGGGAAGCATGCGTCCAAATTTCAGTTCGTGGCTTCCTATCAGGAACTGATGGTGGAATGCACTAAGAAATGGTGAGTTTTTTGGGAATAACAGCTGACCACAGTGCTGTCATTTAAGTCCCATTTAAATTGTGTGTCTCTGTCTGTGCTGGCATGCAGAGCTCGTTTCTGGTGGCCATAATTTACACACAGACACACAAACGCACTCAGTCTCCTTGGTGTGCAGGCATGTCTGCATGCTGGGAGGGGTAGGCTGCCTTGTAAAATTGCTAATTTTTTTTCTGTTGTGCCCCAATGTTGAATTTGTTTGGTTTGAGTCTTGAGTAAAGAGGGTGGCGGGTGGAAAGATTTCCCTTCAACCTGAAGGGCTGGGTCCTGGCAGCCCACGCTCTCCTGAAATGTCCTTGAGCAAACCATTAAACACCTACCAGCTGTAGGGATGCTGTTGGGAATCTGATCAGACCTCTGACCTCACTTGAAGAGGAAAACTATCAGAATTTTGAAACTATATCTTGCTTAGTTGCATAATCATTCACGGTATATTAAAAATATAAGCTGCTGACTGAAGTCACTCTTGTCAGCACAATTTTCTCAGTCTTTCACCTGCTTGCCACAGTTTCTTTTGTATCAGTACTGTTTGCAAAATATCCAGCTCTTGGCTGTCTAAAGTAATAAGAATTGAAGGGATTATTTTATTGACACTAAGACAATAATGTTGTCCCATTCCTTCCACTTCCACATAAGATGTGAGCACTATGTTAGAAATAATGATGACAAATGTCCACGCACTGACATATAATAACTATTATAACATACCTGTTGTTATATTTTTTATATATATATATATATATATATATATATATATATATATATGCTTTCGATTTTGCTTTAGCAGCTTTTCCTGCAGTAAAGAATAAATGATATACACTTCAAGGAGGTGGAGAAGCTATATGGGGGGTCAGAGGAGAAGATAAAGTGGAGAGAAAGGTGGATATACTGCTACTACACTTGAGCCTGCAGGTATTTGCCCTGTAATGAGTGAAAAGCGGGGGCTTGTAAAGCAAAGATGTTGCCTGTAGACATGGGTTCTCAAGCGGCTTGCCGTAGGCGTGACTACCCCAGCCCCACAGAGCTTAGACCTGGGACAGATGCTAACGTGTTGGAGAATGGAATGAGAAAAATGTACATCTCTTCCCAGAGCAAAGGGTGGGTGGGCTCAGCACATAGTCAGTAGTACGCTTTGTTTTGCAATCTGAGCACAAATCTTTTGTTATTCAATAGAAGAAATATGTATACATAGCCATTTGTTGCTACATTATTTAGTTCTTATCAATAGTTGTTTGTGATAACAGTTATAAAGGCATTAAATCTAAATTTAGCAACTCTTGGATGGTTTACAAAGTACTCTGATTTTTCCAAAATACTACTTTGCTGTAGATTACTTCATGTACAAAGTCCGTCATCATGTCGGAGTTAGATCATGCCCATTTCATGTTGTCATTTGTGAGCAACTAGCCTGTGTGTGATGTTACTACTCATCTTGCATCTGCCGTTAGTTCTATGTGTTTCTGATAGTGTTGTTTCAAGGTCTCTGCTTGTCTCTGAGTGAATGTTTGTGTGTACGTGTGCATGCCTGGCTCAAAGTGTGCGAGAAAGCGTTGGCGCACGGTTTCTGCCTTCCTTGGACTTCATCAGTACGGTATGTTATTGTTGCAGTGGAAACTTTCCATCTACGCAGACTGGAAACAGTCCCCAGAGCTCAAATGGATCTCAAATCCTGAAGCCTTCAGAAGTGATTTTTCAAAACCCACAGCCCTTTCATTCCTGGAATCAATAACAGGAAGATCACTTATTTTGTTTCAGTCTTCTGATGTATGTACAACCATACATAAAGATGTGGGTGCTGTGAATGCACATTGTTTAAAATGTAAAAGCATTTTGCACACTTGGCTAACACTGAAAGGCTCAGTAGAATAATCTCTAAAGTCAAGATACTATTGGAGACTTCAAATAATTTATGCGTAAGTTCAAGGCTATATTCTGCTGTGTGTGATTCCTATGCCTTCGGGCCGGGGTCTACTCAGAACTACCTCATAATAGGGTTGAACACTCAATCGAAATATTATCAATATTGCAATATGATGAAGTGCAATATGCTAATCACTGGAGCTGCAATTTTTTTGATGAAGGTGAAATCTGTCACAACCCAAGCATTGTGGTTCTCCAGAGATACCCCTGCCTCCAAATCATATTCTCCAGACGAAAGGGAACATGCTTGTTTGGGACAGACTCCAGCAAAATTTTTTGGCAGTCATAGTGAGTGGCGGAGGCGTGGTATCGTTTAAATACGGGGGAAAGGAGCACATTTTCAGAGAGTCTCTCCTTAAGGACATTCAGTGTTGGACTCGGTTGTTCACGTGAAAAGTGAAGGAAATAGCTCAAGTTTAATAAGTTTGGCTACGTGAGAACACAACTGTCGAAGGAGAGTTTGTTTGTTAGGTGCTCAACGCAACATGGCGTGGTGTGAACATGGCGTTATCATTCGCTTGCCAACCATAACATGTTGACGTGGGGTGAACTGCATGAGCATTCTCAACCAGCCAGAACAAAATTCACGCTTGAATCTTCAGGGATGGTCTCAGAAAATGTGACCCCTGTGTCTTTTTTTGGACAGAGCCTCACTCTAGACAGGACCCTTTTTAATTGGATTGAGTTGTCAAAGGTGAACGCCAATACAAAACAGAGCATTGACCTGCCAGATGACATAATAATAGATATGGTTCTTTGTGCAACCCCCGCATAAAGCACAATATGTTGTACATACGTGGCATAATATGAGCGTCTGGGAATATCACCTGCAGATGGAAGATGATGTAAGGGTCCTGACACTCCATCAATCAGCCATTGGGCACCGTTGGTTCGTCGTTGAGCACATGTTGCCTACTTTGTTTCCCACTTTGTTTCCCACTTTGTTTCCCCTTGATATTACTAGTAGCCTTTGCACTAGGCAGCTGTTCAGCTAAATGAGCTTGTTGACTTGTGGCAGTCTATGAGAGGCTTTTTTCTGACTACTAACAGATACATTTTTTCACCACTTCAGAGTAGGGCTGGACGATATAATAATTATCGCAATATATTTTTTTCCAGTAACAATCAGATCACAACAAATGTTCAATAAAAATTCAATAAATGTTTGATTTTATTCTCCTCCTTGAGATTTAAGGAAAGGATTGTAGGAGTTTCCTGTTATACTTTGTAAAGTGATTTTTGGTCTTTATCTGTTGACCCAGTTGCTGAAGTCGACTCCTCTGTGGAGCAGACAGGAGTTGGTATTCCACTCACACGCCCATTTCAGACTCCAGAATCAATTCAGACCAACCATTAAAACATTAATGAGTTCAGTGTTTGTGTGCTAGTGAAATGAAGCACCACTCGCACGGTGTTGCAGCACTGCCCCCCTTGGAAACCTGATATTTAACATCTTTGATGAAAAATGAACAGTATTTTCTGTTGCCTTTCATCTGTAGCAGGTAATGATCACTCGGGTCAGGGCTGGATATCAGACCTCCTTGGCACATGATAAGAAGCAAGCTTTAAACTATTAGTTTGACCTCTATAGAAGTGGATAAACTGACACATAACGTTAGTGTTTATCATATTTATTCTCTTACACATCTGATATGTCTATGTATAATTAAATGTGGTGACTCATTTAGGTGCTTACACTTGCATCATGTGTTTCTCTGATATTTGCTAATCTGTAATTCTGTTAATCTTGTTATAACATCATTGTCTGGCTACCTCAATGTTAGAGTAGCTTAGTGACTTCATCACTGGATGACTGCTGTACTTATACCACCTGGCTGGCTGTGAAGGTGACTGGCTGACTGACTCAATAATTGTCTTTAGGAAAGCTATCATTATCTAACCAAACATTTAACAATCAACTAACGAGAGGAAAGTTCAGTGTCAGACTACAACACATGACTGAAAGGACAAGTTATAACAACGTATTGAGTCATAGTATGGAATAGTCACAAGTACAAGGTGCAAAATTTAATATTTATGTAGGATATTTCAAAACACGACCACATGGACTAGTCTAAAAAACAGCAGTATATTTTTTTTCCACTCATAACTGCTGACCAGGTTCATGGAAACATATCATTTTATTTATTAAGGCTTAAGCAAATATTATACATAGTGGTGTGATTGAGCAGTGCAAAGTCCTCACTCCTGCTGCTGCTACCAAGGACATGGACAATTCATTGTTCCCCTCATTCTCTCTTGCATCTTTTATAACGCTGTCCAAGGACCATATCTGGGCTTTTCGCATGTTTAACACATTTACTTTGATACATTTTGCTGTACATTATCGTCTGGAAGCAATGTCATGCACTAGCCTATGTCATGCATCCAATTCTGAGATTTCAGGCAGAGTGTTTCCACTAGCTCTTAAACAGCCCGTCCTCACCAGAAAAACGATCTGTATCGGTCAATTAAGCAGCAGCTTATTACGACCCATTTTTACTTAGTTTATTGTTTGACTGCGACCTTTAGTGGTTGAAATGCCGGTAACAAATGCAGAAGTGAGGTGACATGGTATAAAGAGTGACAATGTCTGCGTAAGGAGGTGATGGCGTGGGTGGAGTGAGTGGGTCAAACGCAGCACCTTCTCTTAGGAGCCCGAGGTTCGAGTTCCATGTGAAAGAAAAAAACACAAAGTTTTGAGTTGAATGACATTACCTATGTCATGTGACTTGCATAAAAGTAGTTAATTTAACCCAAACCCCGATCTTTTTCTAAACCTAACCCAGTTAGGTAATTATTGTGCAATGTTTTTCTTTAATAATGTCTTAAAATATAAGCTTGAGCAGACCAGAGAGGTCTTGTTTCAAACCCTCAGATACACAGCAGTAGGTGAGGCCCATCTTTCTGTCCCTACTGTCAAGAGGATGCAGCTCAATATGACCTGAAGCATGAATGTAACCCTCACTCACTCTGTTTTTTTCCCCGAGGCTGGTGCTTTTGAGCAAGAATGGGTTTTTTGTCAACCTGTCCTGTTAAATACAGTTTGAAAACAACATCAAAAGCCAAGAGTGTCATTGCTGCTGACAAATGTGTTGACACACGTGGGTGGCTATGGGAGTTATACCCTGGAAACGACACAGACGCGATTGATTACATGTGGTAAATCTATCTGGCTACATACAACCTTGGCTAATCAAGAATGCTTCCCTCACTGCCACATGACAAGACAGGGAAGGTTCAAGAGTTCTGAGGAAGAAGTCTTTATATCAATCAAGGACTGTGGAGAGACCCTGAAGCCATACATGCACACACACATCAGTCATTTCATAGAGCTTTAGAAACTCTCGTCAGACTCAAGCGGATTTAGACATCTCCTTCGAGGTGATCAGTGGTTTAGGAATCGCTTGATAGATGTACCTTATCAGCCAAAGTTGTTCATTCATCCAAATTAACCATGCTTTTATTTTTTCACTTACACTGGAAATGGATTTGGTACCTATAGCCCAAAATATAAATGTCTAGCTACTGAAACTGAGGTGATTTCAGAGCTGTGCAGTTGTAATAAACTCATTATGTTTGCATTGTTTATTTATTCACTTGCAATAAAGGGCGACAGGCACAGTGAGGACTGCAACAAATCAGCAAACTGCTTTACCTCAAAAGGTAAACCCTTCAAGGGTTATGTTCCCACAACTACCGGTAGTTGTGCCATTAACCTGTATGATCCCATCAAGGTGTCCTTGGGCAAAACCCTGATTTTCTTCTCACTCACTCATTTTATTATCACTGCATAAAAGCATTGCTAAATGTCAAATGTACAAAAGTGTGTAAATTACGTCAGTCCTGTAAACCAAAGTCCATGCATCTCACTGTCAGTTGAGTAATGGCTCACTATCATTATCTTCAGTGAAAGTCACCATTGTGTGTCACGCTGTGACATGTAGTCTTCTGTTGAACATGTGTGCATTATGGCAAGCGTCCATCATGTCTCTTCCAGAGAAACATCTTCCTGCCAACTTCTCTGACGTGGCTCTTCTATTCAGATTTGAAGGCCGTGACACATTCCTGAGTATAACTTTGGTACCAAAGACGCTTTCAATGCCAGGTGATGGTGTAGTGCTGTCGTTTCTGCAGAAATTCTGGATGAAACCACACAGTTTTTGAGTTATCAATGGCTTAGAAGTTTTGAGAAAATTAGTTTAATAATTTAATTGTTTATATATTTTTGGTTTCTCAAAGTGTTTCAGAATAGTCCGATTTTATTCATTGGTCACTGATTTGTCTTGATGTGCTTACTCATGTTGTCTTTGTTTGAATGTTTTTGGACAATGGTGCCAGTCAAATGCCAACACTGCAGCGAATACAAGCAAGTGTGTTCATAGTTATCACTTCTTTAATTATAGCATTTGCTGTTGATTTGACTCTGCCGATTGTTTTGTCCTCTCAGTATGGCTTGCAGCTCTTCATCTCCTCCTCCTGTGATTTTTATAATTGTTTTCTTGCACAAAACCCACTACTGCATCTGGGGCAGCTCTCGCACTGTCATTAATGTTCCTCCTCCCATTTTCTTCTGTTTTTCTCTGTACCCCCTTTATCTCTTCTCCCTCCTTTCTTTTGTTACTTGATCTTTTTCCTCTCTGCCTCTCCTCACTTCTTTCTCTCTTCCCTCTTTCCGATAATGTCACTTTAACAGCTTTGCAGTGGAATCCACCCAAGTATAGTTGTTCCGTGCTGCAATTATGAACACAAACAGGCATTTACACACCCTCCTCCCACACAGACACACACCAAGAAACATTGCAGGGTTGGGAAGCAGTCAATGGGGTGTTAAATGTGATGAAAACTCTGCTGGTATGTCTGTCTCTGCTGCTGTCAGGCAGAGAAACACATGGCCTTGGAGACTGCTCATCATTTATCAGCCTGCAGAGCGGTGCTGCAGTGTCTGCAGGCTGATAAATGCGTACTGTACGTGTGTCAGGATGGAAAGAAAAACTCCACGAGCGTGCTGGAGTTACATTATGGAAACCCTGCATGTAGCATGTAGGATGGACAACCTCCTGCAGCTACTGGCTAAAAATGTTTTTTGCTTCTCCATTAGTATAAATGTTTTCTCCACTACTCTTATATCAGTGGTTCTCAAAGTGGACCCAGGGGTCCTTGAGGGGGCTCCAAGTGGTTCCCAGCAAAAAGGGAAATAATTTTTTTTCTACAATATCACACATAATGACAGCACGGGCTTTATACACCATCTGTAATAAAACATGTAAAAGCAAAAGATTGGTGACACTGGGACAAAAACTTATCAAATGGTGGTCTGTGGTCTAATTTTTGGCTACGTTCAGACTGCAGGCCTAAATGCTCAATTCCGCCACATATTGATTTTCGATGTTTTTACTAGGCCTATT